>JXWZ01010689.1:0-16657 GCA_000956215.1 Anopheles farauti No. 4
TGTTGGTTATAACTTAAAAAAGTAGATAATTAATAAAGTGATCTGACAGATGCCCTTTACACCGAACATACTACACGTAATTATATAAATCAATAAAAGTTGTCAATTTTACCAAGCAAAAAGGTTCTGAAATATATAACCATACAATAAATTTCCTGTACAATAAAATTTTATGGAAAATAAATCCAATTTCAAGAAATTAAGTAAAAGATCAACGACGACCGGAAAACCTAACCCAAGTCAGTTCAGGAAATTTAGAACATTAACTTATCAATGTCTAGCTAAATAAAAACATATAATTAAAATTGAAAAAACTTTTTTTAATTAATCGAAAAAAAAACGTAAGAAGCCCCAAAAATCCTTACATCTCTGGTGGTTTAATTCAGGCGTTCCTTTTTTCCTGATCTGTTTGAAGTGCGTCGCCCATTACGGTCTCATTAATGAGGTTCAGTAAACTATTAATAACGAACGGATTATTGCCTTTCATCCCGAACAGTAATCCTTTCTCGGTAGATCGTTCAAACAAAATCTCCACCGGAAGCTCGCTGCTAGACGGGATCAATCGAAAAGGCTCGGATAGATGACAGCCACATCCTCCCGATGGTCAACGGAACAAAGGCAAAGACCGTTCTTTGGTCCGAAGGTAGAAGGGCATGGCATCGTTATCAGCATCGGCGCAAGCAAGTCTAGACCGCATCAGCATCGTAAGCGTCGATTGCTCGAATCATCTCGCACACGTTCGGTTCAATGCCACTTATCCATTTTTTTTTAATTTTGTTCTATGCCTGATCGGACGCACGGCAACATGAATGAACGGACAGATTTTTTTTCCTCTTCAAAAACACTCATTGCCAACCGGACGAAAGCAAACGAAAGTCCAACACCTACGTGAATCGAGTCAAGCCCACAGTTGCTTTAGATATTGATTTCTTTTGCAGTGAATAAGCGAATGCCTCCGAGCTCGCTTGTGCGGCCGTGACGTGTAGGTCGCGCTCCGAAGAGGCTCGAACCCTATTTGCATCCTTCGATGGGAAGCGGTGTGCGATGTGGGTGTTGTGGGTGGTTGTTATTTTTATCGCCTGCCGCTTATCCTTATCCTATTTATAATATATACTTCAGAAGCTATATGGCGGAGTGGGTAGTGGTTTAATACTTCTGATGGAAGTCCTCGTTTGTGCGACGTGTATTTAAGAACCAGGAGATTGTTCTTAACGATCGTCATGACATGGTCAAAAAATGCGCAATGATAGGATAAAGAAAAGGCAGAACATTACACAATCTATATCTTTTTTAATACATTATCTTATCATGTTAACCACTTTCAACTAATCATTCCCATTTTCAATTAATTTTTATCTCATCTAACACTATTATCGTTAGAACAATGTTAACCAATAGCAAATAACGATGTTACATCGAGTAGTTGAGAGTTCGAGTTTGAACTGCAAAAGGGCAAGGGAAAGTAAATCTAAATTATGGATAAAAATCAATAAACCAAGAAAAAGGATGCACATGGGTATATGATATGATAATTCTAAGAAAAAGTTTAAAGAAATGAAAAACATGGGATGTGACCCAATTGAATTTCCTTAGTCTCACAAGTGCTTGGTCCCTTATTTTCACAGGTATCACCATAATTATCTGCGCAGTTGAAAAGTAAACAGTATCTTATCGATCGATAAGATACATCCATACTTCAACAGCCATAAGTATGTGTGGTATATCTGAGAAGACGTCAAAATTGCATAACTTTAACCATTGCAGCGATACAAAGTTATTGTTTTTCTTTGTCCTTATCCCAATTCGGGGGTCTTTTTAACAGCAGATTCATTAAAAGGATATTTTTGCGAACAGCGCTAATAGCGCTAAATATTCTTACATGTTTCCGGGAATACTCGTCCCCTTCACGAAAGAGATTAATTTTCTTAAAAGTGCCGCCCCCATTAGTATTCTCTGGTCCAAGATCAAATAATCTGAACAACACTGAATCAAAAAGCACCCGCCCATCGGATGCTAACAGACTAGGCAAATAAAAACAGCAATCCCGGGCTCGAACACCGGAAAGTAGGTCACCGACCGAAAACCGAAGGAGACAACGAAGCAACGAGAAAGCAACAGTCGCCTCCTGTGCCTCGTTCACTTTCAACGCAAGGAATAACCTGATACTTACACAACCATTCCGTAGGCTCCTTCGCCGATGTAGGCCAGATTTACGTAGCGCGGTCCAACCTCGAACAACTGGCCACGGATGACTTCGGCGTTTGGGTTCGTGTTGACGACACCGTTGTTGTTAGCGGCGGATGCTGATGCACCACCGGCTGCTCCTGCTGTTGCAGCTGGTGCTGGTGCTGCAGCACTAGATCCTGCGGCCGCTGCACCATTATTTGCCGCCTCAGCCATGTTCTTTTGTTGTTGTGGGCTTGTGTTTCTTTTCTTTACGATGCGAATTGCAATCCACTCGCAGGATGCGTTGGAACGGGGGTAGGAGCGAATTTGTCTTTCGGTTACACGGTGGTTACTTTGATGCTGGTGGTATCATGTGCATGGGACCACTTTTTGCTCAACACCACCGGTACGAACGAGGACGAGAGGGAACACACACGACGACGACAACGCTGATGATGATAAAAAGAAATACACACGACTAGACAGAAACCGGATGCCGCCCCGCACTTCTCGCACTTCACGTTCTCGTTCACTTCACGGATTGCTTCTTACCACTGAACCGAACCACAGGCACACACACGCACTGCGACACACGACGCACGCACACATCGACGTTTAGACACACAATAAACACACAAGAACAACACACCTTCACCCTTTGCTGGCTGTAAGGAGAAATAAAAAGGCAATTATTTTTCACGCATACATACACACACCCGCACCACATGTACAAACACTTCACGTTTCGTGCGTGTCACATATTTTGGGGAAGAATTTGACTTGTTTTGTTTCTTGCTCCTCTGTTTTTTTTTTCGTGATTTGCCGTTCTTGTTTTTCTTCCCTCGCATACCGAAAAAATGACAGCCGCTGTCAATTGCGGGGGTAATACAACCCCCTTCGTTTCGCACAGACAACAGTGTGTGACGCGTGCGGTCTTCTTTTTATCACACAATCGCGGGCTTGTTGGAAGGGAAGTGAATTGTGCGGGGGGATGATTTACATACACGAGAAAACACAAGAACACAGGGAGGGGACACGGAATGGCACCCACTGTTGAAATTTGGCAAACACGAACAGCTGCTGGCAACGCACTGCCTTGTCACGGTTTGATGTGTATGGGGTTTTCTTTCTCGAGAAAATTGGTTGCACGCACTATCCGCTCACTGTAGATTGGGGTGTGTTTTATTGACATCGGCAGCGCAGGTGTGACAAACTGTGGAATCAAAAGCTCTTAGCCGCTTCTTTGACAGTCCTTCTGCCAGATGCAACAATCGCCGAAAACCGAGCCCCCACCCGGCTACACATAACAAACCACAGAATAAACCGCCGGAGTTTGCAGGTGTCGAGCCCTTTTTCGAGTCATACGGAACAGGATATGATGCGAAAGATGCGATTAAGTTTTATCTAACTTCCAGTCAGGACATTGCCACTTTGATTGCATGGATTACGGAATCAATCGATTCGGGATCTGAACATCCGGTGCGGCACACGCCCGCAGAGCACACAGAGAAAGCTGGGAAATCCTGACAAAAATCTACACGCACACATACAAACAAGGCTTGGGTGTAGGAATTCTTCGTAAGAACGACCGATTTCCGTGAAAATTCTAACTACACTTTTCATTCACACTATCCCGAGAAAGGAATACCTCTCATTCAACACACTGCTGCTGCTGCTACTCGTCGGAACTCCTCACAACCCAGAATTACGGGGGCGCCACCACGCAGGACATTCGATCTTGTCGGGCCACGAAAAACGACTATAATCCCGAAGAGGAAACGGAGCGCATTTGCCTTGCGTTTTTCTGTGAACGAAGTAGAAACGACGCGGTGGTAAGTGGCACCTGCAGGAAGGGACGCGGAAGGCACGCACGCACGCACGCACGAAGGCAGGTCTCGATGAACTGACGTTTGCGCGTTTGACGTTTCGTTTGTAATGACGGTTGACAAGGATGGAATATTTAACAGAAACGGCAATTATTACACTATAAGATGAATGGTTTAGATGATTCAACAGCTAAAATATCTTGTAAACATGTAACAAAAGCAACTATTCAAAATAAAACTGTAAAACAATACACCATATTTCCATTATGTTCTTCTTGTCACCCATGCGATTAATAAAGCCATTCTTATTATTTACCATTGCTCGCAGTGCTGTCAAACGGGCAAACAAATAGCGAAGAGGAAGAAAACCTCAGAAGCAGTTGTGAAGTAAACAATTTCCTCGTTCGTTGTGTGTGATATTATTTAAAGCAAAAATACGTTCAAATTCTTCAATTCCTCTGTTTTATTCGTTTGAGTTGTAAATCCAGACCGTCAGCTTACCCTGCCATCATGAACGCACCGCCCACTTTCGAATCTTTCCTCCTATACGAAGGAGAGAAAAAGTGAGTCCTATAAGCCGGCAGATTTCGGCGGCATCGCCTGTTCCCTAGCTTAACGAACTCAAATCATACCACTTTCTTTCAGAATTATCAAAGAATTAGACATGAAAGTTCCGAATGCTGCGATATTCACCGTGAATAAGGAAGATCACACGTTGGGCAACATGATTCGCAAGTGAGTTTAGTCTCCTGTCGTACGAATGCAGTGTATTGCATGTGCCACTTTTTCCACCATGTTGCAGCCAGCTGCTGAAGGATCCGAATGTGCTGTTCGCAGGTTACAAACTTCCCCACCCGCTCGAGCACAAGTTCGTACTGCGCATCCAAACGACGTCGGAATATTCGCCGCACGAAGCGTTTATGAACGCCATCACCGATCTGCTGTCCGAACTGTCCCTGTTTGAGGAGCGGTTCCGGGAAGCGATGAAGGAGAAGAAGGAGGGCGGCGATTGAGGTGGCAATTGAATAAAGCAAAATGAGGCCCCGACGATTTCGGACTCGCGAAGAGTATGGAAAACCGGCGCTACATTCAAATGCTTAAGAGAACGGTGCAAATGTGACCTATATATTCTGATACAGTATAAATTTTGAGTTATTCTAACTATCATACCTCCGGCTTTTCCTGGTTCATATTTGTGAACACATCCGAATAACGCGGTAAAAGATGTTTAATTTAAAAAAAAAAACAGGAACGCGAAATCTTTTTTCTATCAGAAGAATTCTTCGATGCGACTATTTGAAAAAATATTTGTTATTAAAACGCTGCCACTAATGAAATAAATTAACTTTCCTAAATTCCGTATGAATAGAATTGATTAAATAGCATAAAATTGCGTTGCAAAAGTCTAACTAAGCAAATAGATTAAAACTGATATGCAGAATAGCTTTGGCCACCAACTCGCCGGAGGTGACTTTCAGGGTTCATTCAGTACGTTTCATCGTCGGGACATTCGCCTATCTCATGTCCAAACACTGGAAGTAGACAAAACAAATTAAAAAAAAATTGTTCATAGTATTAGGCTTTTTTTCTCACAAACATCACATTAAATCTGTTCTGTATCCACTATCCAATTGCTTAGAGAATTGCCTCCTAACATCAGTCTGTACCATGAGAGTCTCACACCGCTGGAACATGCGGTACTTTCCAAATGTGCCTACAATCGGTAGCAGCATGGTTGTTAATTGCATTTCAAACGATACATCTACTTAATCCGCCCTAATTTACGATTGGCTTTAGTTACGTCGCTATGCTTCCAATTTATTCACACAAACACAGAAGCTACATAATATACATTACATGTTATGCACTTGTTTTCTGTTAGTCTGTGCTGTATAAGCAAACATAAAAAACGCAGAAAATTCCCGAAGGATAATTAAACTACGGTATATACGGTTACTATTTTGTACTGGTGAAAGAAACCTCGTTCAGAAGCGTTATCTAAAGTTCATGGTTTTTATCAAACCTGGAGAAGTAGGAAAAACGTCTCGAAAATGTACAGACATCCTTGCGTAAGATTTTCCTTTTACTGCTTCTCATTGCCCTGATGCAGCGTGAAAGATAAGTTCTTACGTGTTGCGATTTGTATGCACATTTTTATGCCTGGGAACCTTTTCTTATCATGGAGCAGAAAATTAATCCCAATTTACTGCTCCGTTTTCCTTGGTAGGTTTTTGTGCTTTTATAGCTGAAAGACTCAAAGCAAGGAAAGCCCCAGCAAGGAGTCAGAGCCGATGGAACCAAAAAGTTTAGCATTTTATGATCAGTAATTGTAATGCTATAAGTACAGTAACTTCCTTACAAAAAAAAACGATATTTCGTTTTTTATCGCTACATTACTCCAATATTAAACAAAACGGTTTGATCGTGGCTGATAGTAAAAAAAAACACTTCGGAAGAATCATAAAAATCAAGAGATGAAGCCTTTTACACAACAGTCTCGAAAATCATACGTAAATATGAAACCTGCGGTTACTAACATATCTTAGGTGACGTTAAGAAAGCAAAATTCGATACTTACCTTCACAACTTTCGCAATATTTCCTCGGTGGCGGTACCTTACGCTCTTTACCTTCTCCTGGGTGCTTCAACGATTCCGGTGGACTGTCGGAGCACTGTTTAGGACAATCTTCGGTTTCGTGCAGGTCAAATTCGTCGCAAATGTCGCAAAACACACGTGGTGCCGGTTTGCGTTTCTGAATCTCGAAGCTCATATTGTGACTGCAACGACAGTATGCTATCGGGTTAGAAGAAAAACACAACTGTCACAAACTAACGAGCTCGCTTACCTGTCCGCACTTGTTGACTCGAGTGCCTGGATTCGCAGTGTTAGTTTCTCGTTCTTGCGCTGCATATCGACAATGATCGAGTTGAGGAAATCTATCTGTGCCCCGGTATCATCGTCCTTCGTATCGCTGGTGATCCTGTTGGGTACTGCACCGAGGTTGTCTGCTGCAGTTGCTGCCGCACTAGCTGCTTTCGCGAGCTTCGTTAGCTCGGCCTCTTTGGCCGTCATCTGCGTCCGTAGATGTTCGTTTTCTTTTTCTAATCGACGGTTCGCAAGCTGAAGTTCAGTTTCGCGCAGTTCCAGATCCTTTTTGGCACACTCAAGCTCGTGTTGGCGTTTCTCTACCTCCCGTTTGCTGCTCACTGTTTGTGCCATTTCGGATACTTGCATCTCGATTTTCTGCAGTAGCTCCGCCAGACGTTGCTGAAGCTCTTGGATCTCTTGCTTTTTGGCACTTTCCAGTTCCAGTAGCTTCTGGTTCAACTCATGCGTACGGTGCGAGTACTCTGTTTCGGATGTCTTTTTGCGATCGAGCAATTCATTGAACTGGGTCGCTTGAGCGGTCAGCTTTATGTCCAGCTCGTTGACGCGCCGTTGATGCTCTTTTAGACGCTCTTCCTGATCTTTTTGTATCGCGCGAGATTTTTCCAGTGCTTCCTTCAGCTCCGTAGCTTCTACGTCAGCACGCTTGCTATGTTCTGTGCTTTCGGCGAGATTTCTCTGTACCACTTCTAACTTCTCCTGTAGTTCCTTAAGTTGAGTTTCACGACCAGCTATGGAATCCCGAAGTTGAATGATTTCGTCGTTCTTCTGCGTGCATTCGGCGCTCTTTAGCATGCCTTGTTTTTGATACTCCTCTAGAGAACCTGTGAGTTCGATTATCGTAGCATCCTTACCGGAAAGCGATTGTTGCAAAGTTTGAACCTGATTTTCCAGGTCCAACTTTGTTTGCGTCAGTGGACTCAATTCTTCAACCCGAGCTTGAAAAATATCCAAGGCAGAAGATTTCGCTTCCAACTGCTGTCGCAACGTGGTCAGATCGGTCTCTACGGCTCCCTTAGCAGATGATGCCACATCCAACTGCTGTACCAACGCTTCGTTCGTAGTCGCCAACTCTTCCAAGCGCTGATTGTACTCAGCGTCCGCCAGTTGCTTCTGTTCATGCAGATTGGTTAACTCCTTCTTGAGTGTCTCCTCTCTACTCACCAGATCAACTTGCTCCTCTTCCATCTCGCTGTACGAACTGTTCAGATCTTGCAGACGCTGCTGTATCTGCTGACACGAGTCTTCTGATTCCCGTTTTGCCTTTTGCAGTGTTTCAATCTGACGGTAGCAATCTTCCATCTGTTGCAACATTTCCGCGTGTGCTTTTCCGTTGTCTTGAAGTTTTTCAATCATCTCTGCGACTTCAACCGATCGTCTTTCGAGCTGTGTTTGTTGATCGCCAACCTCTTGCTCCAACTCAACGATACGCTGAGATTTTTGAGCGATCTGAGTCGACAGATCTTGGCTTCCTTGCTCCATCGACTTCTTCAGTTCCTCTAGACGTTGTCGTAGACCATCGGACTCTGACAAGCTTTCTTGTAGCTGCTTTTTTAGCTGATCTTCTCTCTCGGAAGCTTCACGCACCGATGTTTCTTTAAGTTCATTTTCTTGCCTTTTTTCCAACAGCACAGTCTCTAGCTTACCCGTTAGCTCCGTAACCGTTTTCTCCATCTCTAACTTTAATGCCACCAGTTCATCACCCAGCGACATCTTTTTGGCCAACTCCTCGTTCAGCTCGTTGGACAGTTGTTGTCGTTCCTCCTCGAAGCTTGCCTTCAGGGCAGCAATTTCTCGCACCAAGTTTTCTTTCTCCTGCTCTGCAAGCTCCTTGATCTTGCGTAGTTCTGTGTTGAGTTCATTTTCCTGGATGATTTTCTGGTCGGACAGTTGTTGCATCTCTTGCCGCACTCGTTCGACCTGCTCATGCAGCGACGCGGTCGTCTGCGCATTCTCATCCGCACGGCGTTCCGATTCGATTTTGAGCGTGTCATAGCTGTCCCGCAGCTCGTCCAGCGTCCGTTGTTTCGACTTGAGCTCCTCGCTCAACTTCGCAAGCTCTGAGTTAGAATCTACCGTAGTGGAACGCTGTATATCGAGCTCTTTCTCCAAATCCAGTTTCTGCTGCAGCACTTGAGATGACTTTTGTTCCAAAGCATCCATTTTTCGCCGTAGATCGGCATGCTCAATCTCTAGCTTACCGTATTGTTCCTGCACATCACTCAGCTTCCTTCCAATGGTTTCCTCCCGGGAAGCACCCTCCGAAAGTGCTCCGTTTAATTTGCCAATCTGCTCATCTCTTGAGTTGATCTCTGATTGGAGAGACGTGAGCTGTTGTTCGAGCTGTTGTGCGCCAGTCGTTCGTGTCCCAATCGTTTCATTTGCCTGTTTTAGTTCATCAAGCACATCCTTATACTGCTTTTGAGATGCAGCGAGCTGCTGTTGAAGTTCTTCTGCAGTTTTGGAAAGTTTGGCGAGTTTTTCTTCTCGTTCAGCGAGCTGTTGCTGGAACAAGGAATTGTTGGTTTCCAGTTCTTTATGCAAAGATTCTTCTCGGTTTCGTAGCTCCTCCTCCAGCTGCTTCACCTTCACACTCATCTCCACTTTACCCTCTTCTAGCCGTTTTTCCAGCCCGGCCTTCTCCTGCAAGATATTAGCCAACGTACCGTCCTTATCAGCAAAGCTAGCTTTTGTAGCCGTTAGCTCCTGCGTCAGGCTGGCATTAGCGACATTTAGCTCTTTGAGCTCCTTCTGCAAAGCTCCCACTAGCACCTCATTCTCTTCCAGCTGCTTATCTTTGGCAAGATTTTCGTGTTCCGCTGTTTGTAGTTCCTTTTTAAGCTCCGCCACCGCTTTTCGCTCCGTATCGGCTAGCATGTGAAGTTCGGCTATTAGCACGTCCTGTTCGGAGCGTGATTGTTCGAACGTTGTCCGAAGCGTGCTAAGCTCCTTTTCGAGTGTCAGTTTGTCCACTTCGAACTGTTCCAACTTTTTGGCTTGCGTGGATAGTTCCTCTTGTCGGGCAATGAGTTGTGCTGCACTGCTTGCACCGTCCGTGACGAGTGACTGTAAATCCTGCTGGAGTTTTTGTACTAGCAACTCTTGCTCTTTCCGTAGGCCGATTTCCGTCTGCAGTGAGCTTTCACCTGCTGCGAGCTTCCTGTTCATCTCCTGTACTTGCTTTTCTTTTTCCCTCTGATCGTCTTCAAGCACTTTGATTGTTTCTTTCGCATTTGTCAACTGTTGGTCAAGCTGTGACTTCAGGTCGCTTTCCGTTTTGATTTGTGCCTCCAGTTCGGTTACCTTCTCATTCAACTTACTACCAGAGGTATCCTTCTCTTGTAGCTTTATCTTAAGGTCACTTTCGACTTCAACCAGCTTTAGCTCGCGCTGACGTGTTTCGGCACGCAAATCTTCCAACGATTGTTCCAGCATTTGCAGCGATTTATCGCGCTCCGCAAGCATTGCCTTCTTGGAGCGAAGGTCTTCTTGTAACGCGGCGAGCCGTTCTTCCTGTTCACTTTCGGCATTTTTCAGTGCCAAGTACTGATTCTCCAGTTCGGTATCCTTCACTGTTAGCTGATCACTCTGTTCGTCTACGCGATGCTCAAGGTAGTTGATTTGCTCCTTCAAACACTCCTCGCTAATGGTCAGCGCGGACAGCTTGCTATCGGCAGCCCGTTCCACGTCCGCTACCTTCTCATGCAGAAGCTGTATCTCATTCTCGAGCGAACGCTTAAGCTCCTCCGTTAGATGAAGCTTTTGATCCTTGGCTAATATTTCTGCCTTAAGCTTGTCGATTTCGGCATTCAGCTCAGCTTTCGCAGCTAATGTAATAAGATTTACAACAATCGTAAGGGGAAAAATGGTACCATTGTGCTTTCTTTAAATAATAGTTACCAATAATATCCTCCGATGGGACTGCAGGTGCCACTCCTTCGCCACTCTTGCCTGACGAGCCACCACTAGCAAGCTGAGACTCCAAATCGGCGATTCTTTCTTTGTACACTTGTGTTTGAGCCTGTAGTTGACGAAGCAGAATTGTTTACATTTGAAAGTACAACATTTGCGTCGAGAACAAAAGCGACGGACAATCTAATTATCTTTAAAAGCAAACAAGATGCAAGGACATGCTTTGATCACTAGCATAATAGAAATACCGGTAACTTGTTATATAATTTTTTTTATCGAAAATTATAAAAAACAACATGAAAATATGTTAATATTTTCAACATAAACGAGCAAATAAACTACATTTTACAAACAAAATACTGAAGACATTGTCATGCAACGGGACATTGGACAGATACAAAATATATCGTTACCCAATTGAACATAAAAATGAAAATAAAATATATCTTTAACCAATTACGAAGCAACCAATAGAAAAAAGTCGATGTTATAAGAGAGTGCGTGCGCTTCCACAGCCTTGCTTTATTTGCCAGAACTACGATATAAAAAAAAATCGTTAGCCACAATTATAGAAAAACTATAAGCCTACTTCATGCGACATAAGGTAATAACGATGGCAAACGAAAAGGCAACAAAAAATATCCAAACTGTCCGGCTAATACACACACTCTCTCTCTCTTTTTTTCATCGACATCGTACGGAATACTCACATTTACAGAATTTTGAATTTTTCCCTGAAAATATTTTAGCGCAACCGGGTAAATGGATTAGAAATGAATCATTAGCTCGCATGAGAGAATAAGAGGAAAAATGTATGTACAAACACAATCTTAGAAGGACAAACTAGTATGAAAAACGCATTCCACGGTTTCTCTGTGATGGGATGGGCTCGAAATGGACCTCTCGGTTTCATCTAATAAACCCACAGCTGCTCTAGTGCATGGACTGCGAAAAACACATCTAAACCGAGTAACACGAGCCGGAGACTACTAATCGTAATTTATGCTTCAATCCCGGAGATGTTGGCCCCAGCGCCCTCCCGCACAGGGCGGACACGTACGTGTGACAAGCGCGTACGTGCCCGTCCCTGGTGGCGTTTCGACCGGCCCGTAATCCTTTATAGATCCCACTTCACGTACTTGCTAGCTTCACAATGAAACTTACGTTCAACTCCTCGCCGCAGAAGGTGGCTTCGTCCACACTGAACTGTAGATCTTCGTTGCGACGCTTCTCATCGGCGAGCGATTTTTCCAGCAGAGCTACCTTTTCCTTCAGCTAAAGGCATACATGCACCAATGGTGAGGAAGAGAGGTTCAAAAAGGAGACGTTAGTATAAAATAAAGTGTTTGCTTTAGGTTGGTGGGCGCAGAAGAGAAGAAAGTAAAGTGTTTTATGAAGCAACTACATAAAAAAAACGTAACAGCTGAAGTCAACCGGACGAACACGACACCAGTCTGTAATAGTATGATGCTGGAAGGAAGATATAGTGGTAATGTGAGATATTTAATTTAAGACGCAAATGCTTTAGCCGCATTACAAGCTATTTCGTTTATTACATAAATTGATAAAATCGAGCTAAACCGTTCTGATTGAAAAGATTATTCAAGACTTATTCTGTTTAGCAGATGCTACATTTTTACCAAAAACTTTCGAATTGATAAACGAATAATTTATTCATTGCATCAAATAAATTCTGACGAACGCTGACAGAATAGCGACCTAACAATGTTTTAACTTTCTTAGCTCCTAATACTACTACTACTGCTTGATGATGATTGAACGAACAGGTGAAGAATCAAATTGCTGATATAACCGTAAATGGTGCAGGTTCCCACTGCGAAGGAATACCCTGCCAAGAAATATTGTCCTTGCGGACGTACATGGAAACGATCTCGAACACATCATATCGTTCATCTTTTACGAACAATAGCACAACTAATATGTCATTGAATGCATGATGCATAAAACGGGTGCATATTGATAGCACAAACGGACAACACACATGCAGAAAGACCATACACGTTCACTTCTAGCACACCCTAATGTATCGTAAAAGTCGAGGAGAAGTGTCGTCGGTCAATTTCAGCCTAGACGAAGCAGAGATTGCCCACACGTGCTAGCAGGGAACAAAGGTGACCATCACCTTCCCATTCCAGCCCATCTTTCCACTATGCAATACTAATTTCTACAAACTATTATGCGTTTCCGGAAGCTACCGTCATGCCCACATGCGCACCTTCACATTCTGCACATAAAACCCGTATACAAGCGGCATAGCCAATAGTATGACCACATAATTTGCATACATGGGAGCCATGATGATGGCAGAATTCACCTCTATCCGCCCGCCTTCGGTGGGGATCATCTACTGCTGCTTGCGCACAAGCGATTCATCCCAATCAACGTTCCAATCCAGACCTGAACCCGAAACCTCGCAACGTTTCACGTTTGCACGGGAAGGAAGAATTATTAACCGCGTTCGTTTTCCCCTATTGAAACGAATATGGAGCACGGTTGCTTGGGACGTGCTCTTTGCGGACAAGCTGGGTTTTAGCATCGGGTTAAAGCCATGTTTGTAGAACAGTGTCCGGTTTTATCCTCGACGGCTTTTAAAGGTCAGCGGTTTTGCGTTCCTCGGGCACAAGCATACTGTGCTGATCCCATGCAGGTACGCAATGTCACAATCCGTCGAATGACAAAAGACATCAGTAACGTTTCGATTGTTTCTGATTTGATGAGCGTTCCCGCGGGCAAAAAAGGTTCGTCCCGGCGGACATGTACACTGGCATTATATTCAATAAGGACATGGGAAACGTCAGTACCCTTCGAGCAAGCAACCGTGATACAATTCATAAGCGGAGAGCTCAATGTGTCGCTACGTCCGGACGGGAAAACCTTTCAAACGAATCCAGTTGGACATGAGAAATACTGAAACAAACAATATTTAGCTCGTTCGATGTTGTTTGTGCTGGCGAAGCATTTCGTCCACCGGAGCACCAAAAAAAAACAATGTTATTTGATCCTCTCTCATAGCGTAGCGATTTGGTCCGCTCAAACGAATGCGAAATTTACCATCAACGGTTTGTTCAAAGATATTCCAAAACATGTTTTGCAGTATGACAAACCATTTTCCGACCCTGATTGCTCAATATATTTTCAATAAAAAGCTCCAGATCCAGGAGAGCACTTGGTCCCACTGGCAGTCTAGACCCCATATCTGGAGTAAATGTCACGCCAAAGCGAAAACGCTCACAATCGCTTCGGAAAACAAACTCATCTCAGTGTTGGCGCTTAATACGGGCAGAAGTGCTTCACCTCTAACCCACTGCACACGCCATCCGGAACGCATAAACGTTTCGATCCGATGTGCTTATCGAAGCTAGCGACACACAAAAGATACCGGAATCGATGCTTGGCGACAACAGGCTGCAATGCACCAGGCGGATGCGACCGTGCAGGCGGACCGTAGCAAAAAGAGCGACCGAAACGGAAACATGGTGTTGTGTTTGTGGTGTATCCCGGTAGTTTATCTGCCTTTCCTGCTGGATTGTGTGGTGTCATTCCATGTACGGCGTGTGGGTTTTAGATAGCCGAGCCCGGAAATAACGCGACGTACATTTTGCTATGCTGCAATGGAGGAAAAAAAACGGATATCCTACTCCAGATGGGATGGCTGTGTTAAGCGTACACAGAATAAACATAATGCCTGCGGTCTGGTGGTCATAAGAAGCTGGCATGTTGGAAAACGCGGCAAACCATTGCGACTACGCCCACCGTGGTACCTAGTGGAAATTTAGAAGACTTGGACTTTAATGTCCGTGCAATGGATGACGCTTCTCGGCTTTGCGTTGGAAAATCTCTAGACCACCGGACGGTAGTGGATATTGGCGACACGTGATACGTGGTATCCAATAGGATACGACCATCATAAAACCATCCACCGCACGCATTCGATCGAACGAAGCAACAGAACGTTCCGAGCGGAAAAAAACCACACCACAATACAAAACGCCTCTAGGGACCCGATGCTGTGCAACGTTCTGTGCACAAACAAAAAAAGCAGAATGAGCAAAATGGACGCCGTAAAAATTTTCCATTTTCCGAGCTCTGGCGAGTCCGCAGGCGGGAGGAACAAAGCGGAAGCTTGTGGCAGCAGAGAAACGTTTAATCAAACTGTCACCGCTGATTAGCATATCCGCTTTGCGCTTTCCACTCTCCGTCTCACGCACCCTCGACTGGAGTGATGGACACATCCATTTTCGGATCGTTAACATAGTTTTTTGTACTTTACCAACGAAAAGTCTCGTTAAATGGGTCCGGAGAGGATAACATTGTTTTTACCCGACCTCGGCCACGTCGGTTAATTCGAGGGGTTTATTCTATTATCCGGTTGCGAGGATGGTCATGTTTTATAACTTTATTTACGTCGGGAGGACAACTGACACGGAATACTGATCGAATTGGAACTTCAAAGGATTTCAGTTCCCAGAGAAGTATAGACTTACGGAGAAAAAGATGGAGTCGAGAAGGTATTCGAATCATCATCCAAACATTAAAACAAATTGCCATTGCCATGTATTGCCATCCTTCAACGTTGCATGCTGTCTCGTTGCGTAATAACATGTCATCAAACAAACATTGAAAGCGATAGACCAAACGTAACATTCGAAGTGCTTAACGTGTTTTAAAATGTCCAAAATTCAAAGCGAGCGGTTCGGTTTTAATAGTCGCATTTATAAAATGTCTTCATAACAATGTTGTACCTCGGGAAGGAAAAGCCTTACGTTGCTAAATCGCGTGCGTCAGTTTCCGGGTAAGGATTACTCATTCGAAACTCAACCGAAAGCTCTAGTTTTCGTTTTATTTTTGTCTGCCTCACTCGTTTTAACTCGTTTGTTCTTTCGACGGGAAACAGTAGCAAGCTGCTGTCGTTCTTTTCCCGGTGGGGAAACAAATCGTTGCTGCACTTAAAACTACAAAAAAGTCAGCTTCCAACGGTGTATCCAGATCCTCATGCCAGCATGTGTCGTGCATCCCGTCGTTGTCTTTGTCCGTCGGTATTCCACACGCCCGGTTTCGTGTGTGACACGGCGGGCCGAATAATTATCACAGAGAGCTCCCTGGCGCAAAGGAACGAGAAATAAAACACAACTCCCTGCAATCCAGTAGAGCCTCTCGCTGTATATCGCGCCGTGTGCTCTAGGCTAGCAAGACGTCGTGCAGGATGCAGTGCCGTTCATGGTTACCGTGCCATCCCTGGAACTCGCGGCGAAGGTCAGCAATCCGAAGGGCACGTCGTCGGACTAGCTCCGCCCAGCGTCCTACCTCACTGCTGTCGGTGGTATCGCGCTGCAGTTGGGTAAACATCAAACGTCAGAAACATGAACCGATGAGACGCATAAAGATAATGCAGCCGCAAGCGATGCAAAAAATGTGAAGCAGTATTAGATGACAAACAAAAAATTGCTGGTAAATGTTGTGTATAATATTGAAAGTATGATCCAAATCGCACGGAATTTGGGGCTACTACAGACTGGTGTTGTTGTGTTCGTTTGCTGACGGTTTCCGTTGCCCTTTCTGCGGTACAGCGAACCTGTTGGCATATTGACTATTGTTTCCTATTTACCTGTTGGATGTTCTTCTGGTACGTAATCGATTGGTTGGCAGTTTCTTCGCGATCAATCTCGCGCTCCTGCATTAGCTGCTCGATGTGGTTCTGCTTCTCCCGGAGGACATCCTACAACGGATATGAGTATGGTAAATGGAGAAAACAAAAGTTGATTATTTGTTGCGCAAGTCTATAGAAAACGTCTATATATATGTAACGTATAAGTTATCAATATAAGCAATAGAATTATATGTGTTT
>JXWZ01010692.1:0-11034 GCA_000956215.1 Anopheles farauti No. 4
ACGGCACGCACCACGTGCGCGTTTTCGTGGTTCTTATGTTAATGTAGGTTAGTTAAGTTTTTGTTTCGTTAAACAGTTTTTACTTTTACGCAGTTTTATAGAACGGGATCGATTTAGCTTTTTACGTTTTTACCTTTCCACCGGTAGTTAAAAGTACACAATAATAGATGTGTTTAACGCATCACATCGTTCCCCATCCCAACGTTTCTAACCGTATGCACTACTAACACTAAAAAGTAGTACCCACTAGTATATCTTAGGTGTAGAGTATAATACTTTCCCCTCACAGTCAGAAGTGCGACTCTCCACTGAGCACGCACCGATCCGGTTCCGGGGAGCTGCTCCCCAAGAAAGAAAAAGGACGAGAATCAAGAATGCATTCTCCAACACAGTTTGCCCCCGCTTTTGGTTTCGTTTTGTTTAATAACCCTGTAATGTGTGTCTGTGAGCTTCGCCGTTAAAGCAGTACAGTAGAAGCCTTTCGATGCTCCTGCTTTCCGTTTGGGTCCATCCCATGTTTGGCCCACGCGTTAACGTGCGCCTCAAGTCTTCAAGTGTTCGGCAAATGGTTGTGGAAGCGCAAATGTGGCATTGGGAAATTATAACTAGGCTCTACACACTACCAACAACCCAGACCGTAAGAGCAAAGAACACACGCACATGCTAATTGCTACGATTAGTCCAACGTTTATCTCGCGACCCGTTTAGATTCTGCCAGCAGACTATTCGATTCCATTACAGCAAACTAATGCCAATGTCAAGCGCTCAGTTCCGTCATTGCAGTTTTTTCGTTTCCTATTTCTAATTAGTAACACGCTACTCTCCCAAACTTTCCAACGCCTTGCGGCTGTGTGCAGGGGTTTTAAAATAATTTCGTATTTAAGTGATACTAACGACGAGTTTCAAGTGTGTTACGAACGATTTAGATTATTCAAATCGCTTCTGATTTTGATTGCTTTTTACTTTATCTCTCTCTCACTTTTTCTAGTAATCTCGGAAATATTGATTAACTTATAAACGTTGTTCGGAGTGTGATACGAACACAAAATAACATTGAAACCTGCGTTAAATTATCAACTATTAAGTGTATGTGCGTTTAAAGAACTCCCTAGGTCGCTCATTGAACGACGATCGCATGACGCTTTTACAACCAACGCAAAACGCAATTGACCAAGTAACGATTTAACAGTTTTTCTTTCATGCTTCTGTTCATTTCACTCTTGTGCTTGGTGCTGTTTATCTGCTACTATTTTAAAACACATAAAACACCTCAATTGAACACCGGGTTTTCAGTATACGAAATCTGGTTCTCCTTCTCTTTGGCTATTTGGCTCTTTGGCAGCGGTGGAAATGGGGTTTTCATTTCTACAGCTACTTGTATGTAATGTTGCGTTTTTGCTCTATATCCGGCTCCTGAGCGGAATGGACAGAAAACGAAAACAGCGAGCTGTGCGAAATTGATACAGTTTTGTCTTAATGTCACTTAATGTCAAAATTAATCGTATATATGTGTCGTTGCAGAACTGAATCGTAGTAGCCGTTGCTGTGCATTTTGTGCCAGCTGTTTCCCTGCAAAGATTGCTCTAGAACAACAGCTCATCCTTGTCATCATCTGGAACAAGAAGAAATTGAGCAGGATTGTGTGCATTACTACGCTTAATGCCATTTGGCTGCAGCAGCAACTCAATTAAGAACGAAGAAGAAGTATTGAAGAATGTTGTTATCTCCATTATAATGGATAGTCAGAAACAAATTAAACAAGAAAAGTACGTATTAAGAAAACCTAAAAGAATCATAAAGAGTGATATAAAAAAAACTTCTACAATACGGAGCAAAAAAGTCAGCAAAGAAAGAGAAACTGTAAAATAACATCTAATAAAGTAAATTAAAACAACAAAAAGTTTAAATAGTTAACTTTAATGGTATACATAATAAGGCTTTATTGGTTTCGTCTCCTCAGTCACGATCCGCACGAAAAGAATCTATTAACCTACGTTTGGGTGGGGACAGTATTATGGTTAGAATGAAATAGATAAAGCGAGAGAGAACGAATGAGGCCAAAAATAATTTAACTCCGAACTGCACCGGTTACAACAGCAGCCTAGACACGGTTATTGGGTTAAGAGAAGCTAATGTCAGGACCGGAAACACCAACGATATGTCGTCTTCAGCCGACGTCAGCTCTAATCATTTCTATACACTTTTTTTACTAAACGCTATCTGTACATAACTTTATCGTAGTTTAGCATAATAATTACTAGAACAATCTATATCTACCGCGATCCGCACACGAGCGGTGTCCCTGCGTTTTACATGGTTTAGGTGTAAGATTTGGCGTGTACACAAACTATGTGTGCGTGTCTGTTGCTCGGTTGCTTCCGCTCTGCATGTTTCTCCCGGCAAAGGGAATCGTACCCTTCAACGAAGTGTATGTAATAATAGACGCACGATTTTACGCACAAAAAAGTAGCATTAAATTAAATAGAAGCTCAAAACGCTACGTAAAGCCGCCTATAGAAAGAGTATGAATGTATGCGAAAGAAAAAGAGAGAAAGAACGTTTGAACTACTAACAGATATGCTACAGGCAGGCAATAAAGAGTCCCAGCACGAAACCGGTGTGAAATGAAAATCCAAACTACTTTACGCGCTGGGACGAGCGGTATAAAACTAGCGAAATGCGGGAAAATGTGGATGCGTCTCTGTCCTCCCAAGACACACAGGAGGCTGTGAATCGTTATTAACTGCCACGTCCATGAGATGCTGACGTGGAGAATGTTTCGAGATTACGAGGTTTCGTTCGATTTATTTCTGCTTACTCGCTGAGTCTGAGTAGGCGATATGATATGGTATTGGAAGCGCGCGCGCACGCACGCCTGTGTATGTGTGTGAGAGATAAAGGGTTTGATGATAGTGATGTCGAAATCTCAGTGATTAGCGAAGGTTCGAGCACTGGATCTGATGCAGAAAAGCGCATGTGAGCATTTTGTTTTCAACTCTCTACGACTAAGAACTGATGGTGATGCGGATGCACGTCATGCGTTTGTTGTCTCTAAAGCAGGGTACTCTCGTACCCTCAGGAGGATGCGGCCGTAGTTGCGGCGATGGTGAGGGGCTGCGCTTGAGATGATTCCACCACCATCACCGCAGCCGCTGCCACCGTCGCAGCTGCCGTCGGTCCGGTAGCAGATTGGTCGGATTTAGTGGGTTTACCTTTGGGTCCGCTTGCGCCGGAAAGCGCGGTTCCACTGCTGGTGAGCGTTCCGGCGAGGGTTGAGAGGGCGCGTTGCTGCTGAAACCCAGCGCCGCCGGTCACCAGGCTGCTCTGGGAGGAGCTGTCCGAGTGGTTGTTGTTGTTATTACTGATCGATGCCAGCGACATGGCCATCGGATGATGCGTGGGACTTTGGGACGGTGTGCTGTTGGTGCTTTTTGCCTTGCGGAACCAATTGCCTAACTTTCGGCGACCGAGTGAGTTGGAACCGTAGTCCGTAGCTGCTGCTAGTGCCTGTTGATGCTGCTGCTGCTGTTGCACAGTGCCAGCTTCCTTGGGCATTTTTCGAGACTTTTTGGGGAGCGTATTACCACTGACGGGTGCCACCGGTGGCATCATGGTAGCGGTAGGTTTACTGAGAGATTCTTTCGCGCACACTGAGCCACCGGACAGGGATGA
This sequence comes from Anopheles farauti No. 4, assembly GCA_000956215.1. NCBI lineage: Eukaryota > Metazoa > Arthropoda > Insecta > Diptera > Culicidae > Anopheles > Anopheles farauti No. 4. The sequence goes on from JXWZ01010692.1 coordinate 3,673, forward strand.
GATACTGCTCGCGACTGACGAACGGAATGTACTACCGCTATCGACCACATCGTAGAGGTTGTCCTGTCCACCGCCGTTCTCGCATCCTTCTTTGCTGTCGTCCACGTACGGGAAGTACTCGCGATCGGAGAGATTATCATCGTCAAAGCAGGAAGCTGCTCCACCGTCCAGCTCCGACACGAACAGGCTTTCCCCGCAGAACTGCCGCTCCGATGAGAGTGTGTTCAAGAAGCGCAATTTGCTGCTGCTGCTCCGGAAGCAAAAGTCGAACCACTTGTTCCGCGTGTCGCAGTACAACCGGAGAGCGTTCTTCAGCGTCACACCGAACATCTTGCCGTCCGGGAGGTTCAGGATGCGACAGTTGTCGAGAAAGATGCGGCCCTTGTAGATAAAGTTGGTGCGTTTCAACAGATCCTTCTTGCAGTAGATGAGCTGCCGATCGAACAGGAACAGTGTGTACGTGTTGTTCCACAGGTTCGGCGACATCCGGATGGCGTCGGTCTGCAGGAACAGTCTCGTGCTGTGCACGTTGATCGAGGGACCCTGGAAGTTTTCGAACCGTGCCTGGATACGGGACAGGTACTCGCTGTTCCGTTTGCCTGCGATGTCGATTTTTTTCGAACAAGAAGAAGAGGGAGAGCAAACATAAGAAAAGGCATCGAAACAAAAGTAAATAGCAAAAGTGTGCGAAACGAACGTAGTAGGCACTGAACAAAGCATAGAGCACATATTACGCTGATTTTGATTCGCAAATCGTGCAGTTCTTTCTCGCTGAGCAGAATGGTTAAACGTAAGCAGAAGGCAAACGAAATTCCAGCAACGGACGATGAAGCAGTTCCTGGCTCTTCGCAAGATCTCGAGGACGGAGAGGTGAAAAGATTTAAATTGGTTCGATCAACTTCCATCGCGACACAGAGCGACCGAAAACCGAAACATTTCATTCCCGTATCTACCCGGTACAAGCGAGTGAAGCTGGTCACCGTGACGACCATCAGTCGGTCGCTCGATGGTGGACGGGATAAAGTAGAAACGGAAACGGTTCGAGAGAGTGCATCCAGAATCTATCACCACTAGCCGGGAGTGTGGGGAGAAGTGAAACAAATTCTACGTGTGAAATGGAAGCAGTAATGCGAAATATGCAAAGTCAACTAAGGAAATAAAATTGATCCGCTGGACGGAGCGTGTGCGTGTGCGCTAAAACACTAAGCTATTCTATGCATCTAACAGCTAGCTTCTATGGACGCACAGTCGCTTACTTACCTTCGTTAACCATTTCCGTGACGCGTCTCATCGCCGACAGGGCCATTTCGAACACCTCCCGACAGTCCATCGTTTCCAGTTCGGATTTGGTGCACTTGCGCAGGTTCAGCGTCGGCAGCAGCTCCTTTCGTGTGAGCGAGTGTTTGACTAGTTCGCTGAGGTGCAACGGGTAGCGACATATCCGCTGGATCGGTGCGAGCAGATGGGCCGACAGTGGTAACTCGGGTAGGTTTTCTGCTATGCGACAGCTGGCGGTGAAGAAGGAATAATTAATATTGACCAAATAAAAACCATTCCAACAATTGATTGCCGGTGGCAAATAAACCATTTCAATGCTTACCTTTCCAGTATTTGATTGGCTTCCTTGTTGTTGGCGTAGTTCTCCAGCTCCATTAGCGCCCGTGGGTACGAGTTGCAGTAGGAAGAGTACACCATAAACGCAGATTGCTGTGCAATAAAAAAAAACGTTAGAAATGAACTATAAAATAAATTCCATCCGCAATTAACCCCGGCGGCGAACACTTACATACTCCAGGAACACTTCACCGATCCGATTGTTTGGCACAGCGTGACGCAGAGCGTCGAGGAAGGTTTGCTGGAAGCGCCAGATCTTCTCGAGATTGGAAAATATTAAGCTAACACTTTCCACCGAAAAGATGTCCTCCCGTTCGCGCAGGGGTTTGATGAAGCTGTGGGTCGCAAGGAAAAGTTTAAGTTTGCTTCCTTCAAGGTGGATGCCCTCTTGCTTTCTGTCTCCAAAAACCTACCCTAAACACAGCGAGTTGAGCAGCTTCACGTAGTTGATTTCCGTTTCCAGCAGCTCCTTGATGATGTTCTCCTTCGTTAGGTCGTGACTAGCGGCACCGGCTTCCTGTGATCCTTCGCCGGGCACTCCTCCACCGGACACATCGGTCGTCACCGATAGGCCACCCATCAGTCGACTACTATCACAGTTGCCACCTTCAATAAGCGTGGAAGCACTGCTGCTTCCATCATCGTCGCCACTTCGGTCCGGTTTGCTCACCTCGCCGCTGTTGCTGATGATGATGATCTGCTTCGGTTTGGTGTACGTCGGGACGATCCTTACGAAATCCTTCGGAAACCATCCGCACTCCGACTTCCGTTCCGTGTCGCTGGACACGATAGCGTCCGACTTTAGACGTCCCCACCACCACGGTCCCGCTTCCCGTTTCAACACCTCCACCAGCGCACCTTTCTCTAGCCCGAGCTCTCGCGGGCCTCCGGGCCGGAAGGAGAACAGGACCTCCGCAAAGACGGGCTCCACAAGCAGTTCATCTTCCGCGGTTTCATCTTCGTCCGGATGAGAGGAGATACTTTCGCTATCGCTCAGATCCAGCTCGGTTGGTATCGTGGTCGAGGTGCGGGTGTGTTGTCTTCGTCTTCGGCGTCTGCCGTCCACCTCACAATCACCGCCTGGTGCGACGATACAATCCAACCCGGACGGTTGACTTAACGATTTGCCACTCAGCCGGGAGATGTTGCCAACGTTCTCCTTGTCCTTGCCTTTCAGCGAAAGTTTGTGCTTGAGGATGGACGAGCTGATGCTGCTGCTGTTGGTGGTGGAGGTGGTGGACACTTTGGCCGAGTTCGCCCGACGCACCGGTCCACCGGCGGTATATGGGGGTGGCGGTGGTGCATTCGGTGCCCCTTCCGGGTGGTGTTCGAGTGGATGGTGCAGCTGGTGCAGCAGTATATGCTGATCCGCATCGTTGTCGAGTTCGACCTGGATGCCGGAGTCGCCGCTGTTGCATTTGTCCCGCCGGTGGGACTTGGTCTTGCGCCGTTCCTTACTCGATCGCCAAATGAGTGGACCGAAGCGGTGATGGTGGTGCGTTTGTTGCTGCTTTTCGTCCACACTCATCGTGTTCGGGCCGCCGTTTTGTAGTTCACCCGTGCTCAAACCCAACACCGTCGGTTGCGGTGTTGCTACGGTTTTGGACGTTTTAAAATGGGAGAACGTTTTGCGAAACTTTTGCAGCACGCTTTCAGAGACTAAAAGTAGAAACGGGAGTTAAAATTCCTGTTCCATTCATCAACACCAAGAGACGAACACAAACCTTGCACTGGGTGATGTGTTGAGCTGCCGGTTGACGATTTGGTATGACCAGTCTTCTGCAGTGGTGATGATGGACGATGCTGCCTTGCATTCGAGATGGGACTGTGGGCGTTTGAACCGGCCGTACTTAGATGCGAATGATGGTTCCGCGCATCTTGAGTGTTCCTGCCAGTGGACACTGTCGTTTCGATGGGTGCTTCCGAGATTGACGGACTAGAAACGGCTCTCAATTGAAGGGGCTACAGAGATGGCAAGGGAAGAAAAGAACACGGGCATGATTAGTACATAGAACGGGTGAATCACACCCGGCATTCGGGTGTTTTCGCTGATAGCCAATGTGCGGGATAAATAAAAAGCGGGTAAATGATAGCGGGTGTGGTGGCAGCTGCAATTTGTGCTGCTTCATTTTATGGTCTCGATTCTCGCGTTGGAAGGCGAAACGCGATAAGTCGCGACTTGTATTGAATACCCAAAGCGGAGCAACTGACGCGATGACTGACGACCTTGTGCAATAAATCGCAATAATCGACACTTCCGTTGCGAGGAAATTCGGTTCGGAAGAGGGGGTGGTAATGGGTGTGATTCTCTCCGGAAAGATGTTTGATTTCAGGTGTCCATTCAAATTGCGAATATGAGAAGAGATGCTATTCAAGATGGAAAACAATATTTTTAAACAAAAAAAAAACAAAAGAATAAAAACCGGTATAGCCTGATAACGACTGGATCGGAATGGCTCAAAACCTCCCCGATAAGTGCTTATTTGCAGGCGTATGGCGTTCTTCCTCTTGGGACACTTTCTTATTTTGCCTGTCACACGCGCAGGATTGAAGGACAATAGGATTCCGGTGGGAACAATCATCGCTGCTCACTGTCAAATCCTTGGTTTCCTCCCAGGTACGATAAGCCACGTTATTTATGAACATTGAATGAAAATAAACTGTTTTATCTTGGTGAGTCTATTTTTACGTACACTATCGCTCGCTACTTGGAGCCTGCGTCTCGAAGATTGACAGCTTTTATGGAGCTTAGGAAGCCCCACGTACTCCTGATGGAGCGAGGAAGAAAGTAACGAGTTGAAGACATTTTTCAGGAAGATTTCTTCTCGATTTATTTTACCCATGCGGTACGGCAAAATGGGCCGATAGCAAATGTTAGATATTGCGTAGTAAATTTATCGCAACCCAAGACACGCGATCTTATCGTGCGAAACGGTAGCAGCAGCAGGCGTTTGTCATTTAATTTACAAGTTTGGCATGACCCCGCAAGATGTTACGATTTTTATCGTGCCCTATCGTGCGGAGGGCACACGCTTAAAGTCGCAGTTGCTGCAGCAACGGGTTGTTTATGGTGGCAATAGCGAGGAAGTCGAACGATAACATTGTCACACCTTTCTCCGCCTTAACGCACAACTCCCGCGCGATAACGAACAGCATAACTGGTGCATCCTGAGCTTGGTTAGCCGGGTGGGTGGATGGAGGTGGTTTCAGGTCAAACACATTCCAAAACGCCTCCCTTTCCGTGTACGATCGATCAAAGCAAAGTGCAAGTTTCATGTTTCCATCTAGCGTCAAGTGAATGTGCAGATAAGGACGGCAAGTTTCGAACGAAAAGAACGATGATTATTTGCAGAATATGACGTTAAGCCACTAAGAGTAGCCTCAATGAATTATAGCCAAAAATTAGCCACCCAACCACACCGACGAGCCCCTACGGTGCCAAACGAAACGGCAACTCATCCTTCATTGATGGACAGTGAATTAAGCTTGTCGTATCGAGGTGATGGATCGCGAAGGCAGCACACGGAAGTGAAACTGGTGGCTTCGATCGATCCATCGATGGCAGATGAAACAGCGCTGGGACGGACAAACAACTGGACCACAGACAACACACAAACAATTAAATCATCATCGTTCCGTACCGTTTGATCATATCCCAACCGGTATAATCCACCGCTGGTGGTGTCCGCCATCGGAAAATCGCCGTCCTCATCGGGCTGCCGCAGGGTTGTGTACTGTTCGTACGGTTGCGTTCGAGTTCGCCGGTAAAGTGTCGATCCGATCGGATCGTACCCCAGGTAGGATCCGTACGCACGGAGCACACAGTAGCCGAGCCGGAGCTTCTCCTTCTGGTACGGATGGGAGCCACCGCCATGGGTCGCCATACCGCCAGCGCCAGTTCGCAACCGGCTTATGCTGTACGATTGGCGATTTTTCAGCAACATTTTAGCACGACACCGTTGTCTTTTTTGGTAGATTGTTTCCATTTACGTGTATTAGGGTCACTTGAGTTGAAGTTTTTTTTTTAATGTTCACACAATAATATTTTTCTTGTAGAAGCACGATAATATCCTGTTTAAAAAAACAATAAAAAAGGTTCCACATAAGCTTCACTCGGGTTCGGTTTCATAGGACCGCTCGCGGGAAGACGCACAGTGATACTGATTGATAAAAGAGTGTGCTAAAAATTACTAGTACACCAGAGCTTGTGTCACTTTTCGCACTATGGATCGATGATTGACGTTCGTAGTAACTTTCCGCACCGAACCGCTTCCAGGGAACCCGTGCGGGGATTTCGGGTTTCCAAGCGCTACCTTTCTCGCACTTTTCTTTGTCGCATCGCATGTTGCCCCTTATCTAGCGTTGTCCGCGCATCAACTGGAGGAAAAAAAGACTTTGCAAGTCGCCCCAGGGGGAAGATGATTGATTGAAGGATTACCTTTCGGCGGGAAGGAATCGGGGAGCGGTGAGGTGGTCCCAACCCGGACGGTACCTCTTCCCGGGCCCTATCTGTGACAGGGACACGGCAGATAAGCACTGTTCAACAGCGGCAAAACATCCTCAAGCTCAAGTGAGTCTCCGGATGCGTTTCTGTGTATGCCGAAAGTTATCCATCTCATTAAGTGGTTAGGTTTAAAAAAAAATTGCACAAAAAATTAGGTTAAGCTTCATTCCGAAGTCAACCTAATCCCAATATTGCTTTCGCACAATCAAGCACGGTTCACATACCGAGAAGCGCTGAGATATCGCTATCGTTTAAATTTCCATCGATTGATTCGGTTTTGTGCAAATCATTTACAACTACCGAATGATTTATGGCATCGCCCAGGCCATGGAGTCACGAGATGGGCACCGACTCCGCCAGGATCTTGTCTTCACCCGTTTTCCAGCTGGCCACTTTCAATGTGGCTATCAGCCACTGATACATGGACGTCCACAAATCGCGGCCATAAATTATTTCGAGCAAACCTAGCCACGGACCTCTGGTAGCCGTTGCGTATTTTATCAGTTAATTGCAGGCGAAAAGAAGTACATTGAGCCAACGCGTTTGGACAATTAGCGCCTGCCGAGGGAATCCTGCGCGTCATAGTCTTTTTTTTTTTTAAACAGCTAATGATGGTATCTCGTCGTTTCTTTGTGGACACAATTCTCCAGCACGAGACAAATGTCACGACCGAATCGATCAGAATTCGATCGATCACGGACGTACTTTGCTGCGATTGCACGTGACGCCAAGATTCGCGAATCTATTATTCAACCGGTGCTGTATAAGCCAAGCGATAGGGTAACACGCCGATATTTATATTGGATTTATCATCAATGGCCACTCGCGGGGCCATTGCACGCGGAAGAAACATGTCCCATCGGTGATGATGCGGTGCTTGATTACTCCAAAGAAACCAAGCGACGCCACCGCCAACCGGTGCGTTTCATTGCCAGATAAAGAGGTTGTGTAGTGCAATCGAACAAAGATTGGCTCACTTGGGGATGGGGACGCGATTGATCACTTGGGTGCGCTTTTTATATGGCACTTTTACTTTTTAGTTTCGCAAAATCGCACAAATACACTCGACGCTTGCACACTTTCACACGTGCCGCTTCAAACTGTCTGTGAACTTGACCTCAATTTATATTCACCATCGACGGCGGAAGACGCTTAAGTCGGAGAGTTAAGTTCACTCGCTAGAGGTTCGCATCACTTCACGCCCTTAATTAAGCGCGTTCGCAGAAACGGTACCACTTTGCATA
>JXWZ01010693.1:0-15126 GCA_000956215.1 Anopheles farauti No. 4
TATATAGAACGACTTCTATTAATCGGGAAACTTGTATGAACACCTAACATAATCGTCGCCCTGCACCGCAAAGCTCGAACAAACGTACGTTTCAGGCTACCTTTGTTACATTGGATTGAATTTCAACCAAGATAAAATAAGTCGCTCCCATATGGAATGTGTCCTTTCCAACGGCCACAGACGTTGCCATGTCCTATCGGTAAAGCAAGCAGCTTTTTACAAGCTTTTTACATTTTGGAACCAACCGCGTGGGGAGAGTTTGGTGCGAGGAGAAGGTACTGTGATTAAAAATTTAATTGAATGTCCCTGCCGGCGTCCCGGCGTGGCACTAGCGCTTGTGATAAATGAGCGAACTTACACCCACCAGCGCACCGGAGCTGCCACGCTTTTTCGGATTCAATTATCCAAACCACCCGCTCGCTTTTCGCCGACCCCGGGGAGGAAAGGGGAAAAGTTATGATCTGAGCAGCGGCATCTGCCACACGGGAGAACATTACGTGTAACCAGCGAGGACGATCGAACGAACGGCAATCGATGTGAAAACAAACAGTAAATGAAGGCGAAAGTTTCACTTCGGAGCGCCCGGTGCACGCTTCGGCGCTGCACTGTTTTATCTTATCGGGCGGAGATGGAATCCCAATGAATCATCCTAATCTTATCGAACATTGCTGCAACCGTCTGGTGAATGATTTTCGTTTTCCGTTCGCCGGCTGCTGCTTGCGATCCAATAACGGCGTCGATTGTTTTTATTGGACCGCTCGTCACGGCGCCTGCGAATGAATTCGTTTACATTCTGAAGAAATCGTTTGTAAACCATTGATTTTTCTCAGGAATAGGTCCAAAATCAATCGGTACAATAAAACTTTCCATTCCCATTCCAAGATTCTGCATACGAATTAAAGATCAATTAGCTCAACTACTGCGTATAATCGCATACACTAACTCTTCTACACTGTATGCGTTGAATTGGTCTTCTGCCCAAGTCTGCTGCGTATGTCTTTCGACTAGCTGCTTACATGTAGATTTGTTTTTGAATCAGAAATCCTAATAGTTGTTGCAATCTTGTTTTTTTTCTATCTAAGGTTTGCTGAGAGCAAGAATTTTCTCGCAACAAAAAACACGATGTTTCTCGACGCTGCTGCATCGATTCCATAGCAGCAGCGTCACTAGTCGGAGATTTTACGACCGAGCACTCACTCTCCGTCGGTGCACGGGAGCTGCCCTATTAGTCATACGGTTTGCATCCCGAGTTCGGGCGATGATGGGGCGTATGAGTCACGTACCGTACTGGTGGTGCACGTTAAATGTGGGCACCGTGCTTGCCCCATTATCAAATCGCCGTCGAACTGCGGTACCGGTTGGTGCTGTCACTGCGTGCTTAGTTCATCGCGCAAACGGCTACCCCAAGGTCTGTGTTCTTCTCGTCCATCATCGGAGCAGTAGCGTAGCATCGGTCGCGCGAGTTAGTTGATTTGTTGTGATGGCTTGTGACATTATAACGTTTATTTAATTGTGATTTTTGTGTCGCGATTCTTTTTTTCTGTCGCGGAAAAATTAAGTGCTATTGAATACATTCAGCAAATTGTGATTTGTTTATTTATTTAAAAAAAATAACCAACAAGTGTTACTGCTTCCACGAGCATATTGTGATTTGTTTATTTACTTAAAAATAACCTCCCAGTGCTGCCGCTTCAAACGACCAGGCTGTTTCACAATCAGGTGCATAGTGATAAAAGTTTGTGTACTGTGTTGTCCCTCACTTCTTATTTAGGGAGTCGAGTACTGCAACTCTTCAGAACTATTGCTGATAATATGAATTAATTTCTGTACATTTATTAGTCATGCCAGTATGTGCTTGTGAAAACATGTCTTTGCAAGCAAGCACAAAGAATGTAACTTGAATAGATGTGTTGAAATTGCCAAGTGGGACGATGGTGACTCATTCATCACTTATCGGTCAAGCGTTAATCAATCCAATTCGCTAAACTAATTTGAAACGGTCTAACTTCGGTTTTTGATAGAAAAAAAAAACACATTAATTCGTTCAATTTATGCCGCAAAATAAAATGTACATACGATGAACACACTTGCCGCTACTCCATTTGGAAGCTGCCTCGGTTGCATACACCGCCCACCCCGCCCGAAACGCATCGAGCGGGTCGAACAGGCAAGCAGGCCAAACGCAGTGGAAAATCCCAACCCGAAGTGTCCCGGTCGTTGAGGTTTTGTTTACACCGTTTCCATCGCGCGCCGCTGCGTTGTTGCCGTCGTTCTCGGTTTCGTTTCCACTTCTTGGCTTGGTGCGGACTTTGAAGGTTTTCAAGGGTAACTAAATGCGCCGCCGCTGTGTCGGCCGTGTTTACTACTTCTTCTGCCATCTATCACCACCACCGCCGCCGCCACCATTCGTTCTAGTACATGCAAAACACGTGCCCCGCCTCGAAACGCAATGTTCGAACGCTGGAGGAGCAGCCGCCTGTACGGGAAATAAAAACTACAACGCGCGCCGCTGTTCACTTGTGGCACGATTGCCGGTGTGCCGGTTTTACGGCCGCTGGGAGGGGGAGGGGGAAGTTTTGTGCTTTGTGCGACGAATCGTGGAGTGTGAATTGGGATCGGGACCCGCAAATTGCACGGTGCGAGTGTGTGTATACGTGTGTGGAAACGATCCGAACAAGGGTTGAGATGAGTGTGAGCACTGAATTACGTTGTCAAACTGTGTAGGGTCGTGTTGTTTTTTTTATTTTATTTAATCCCCAATGCACCGTGCTGCACTGACACGTGATCGTGCTGGTGCAACGAGCTGCAACATCATACGATACCCATAAAAATAATCGTCAGTATGAAGTGCGAGGAAAAAAAATATTGTATCAATTTTTTTTTATTTACTTCTCTTCAGCAAAATTACCCGCTGAAATTAACCGAGTGTTATTTTATTTAATGTGTAAAATATGCCTTCTACTAAAATGGCTTATCGAGTTAAGCAATGTGGAATTGCTTTTTAAGTTTAATTACTGTTATTCCTAATCGTGTTTTAAATAATGATAAAAATATATAGATACAATGCAATTCTATTCATAAATGCAAAACAACTTACTGTTTGATAAATTGGTTGTTATGGTTTTGGTTTAAACTATTCTACGTTGTCTGATGGACCCTAGTATAAATTTGAATAACATAAATGAACTATATAAAATGATCGAGTTGTTAACAAATGATTACATTATTAACACATTGAAATGCTACTAGTTTGTATTGATGCATTAATATTGCTTGGTTAAAACCCAAAATAATAGTCTGACTAATGAACAATTGCTGTTACTTGCCTAAAAATATCTCTGCTCGTCGCAAACACTTACGATCACATTTCATGCTCGCAGTGGCAAACGATTCTCATCGCGCTGACGCCGATTCGACCCTCGATCAATAAAAACCCGATCGCGGTCGATCGCGGTTCGCCGCGCAACTGCATTACGCACGTTCCAGCCAAACGCCTTTGGCTGCGTGGTGGCACCCGCTTCTGGTCCCCGTTCCGAGCCGAAGACATAAACAACAAACGCAAACAAACGATTAGCGGCACCATTTAATCATACTTATAAACAAATTAGCCAACTTTCACGGGCCAACCCCGGGCATACATAATCCCACTCGCAACGCTGATGCCGATGACGATGAGAACGGATGAGCAAAAGGCAAATAGAAACGAAAGGGAAACACACGCACACGCACACGCACACACACACACGCGAGCGTGTGCAACGTCATTCTCACACTCAACGCTGGCGCTCGCGATGGTGAAAAGAAAAAAAAAGCGAGGTGATGAAGAAGTTGAGCGATTAATAGTAAGGAAATCACCAATTAACCCACCAACAACAACAACATCCGCCGTGTTTGGGCCGGTGAGCTCGAGCAGTGTGCGTGACCATGGCCACATACAGCATCACCACCATCATCATCATCACCATCATCCTCCTTCGCATCCCGCAAGCCGCAGATAATCGAACGGGTTTTTGGGAGCCCTTTTTTGCCATCGATGCTCACGAATGATGTTGTTAATGATGAGTGGATGATGGTCGTGTGATACGATCCTCCGTGCCGCTGGTTGCGGGGCCGGGCGGTGAAATCAATTCTTCTCCCGTCGAGTTAATTCCAAGCTTCATTCCCTATTTCCTTTTCATCGCTCCCGGGCGGATGAGTGGTGGATAAAATCGGCAAACGAATCAATCACACACACGCAGGTCTTTCTCTCGCCTCCTCAGCGAGAGGTGCTAGGGATGCCGACATTTCGGCACGGCACACATAGCAGGCAGGCTATATACGCCCTTCGCCTAGGGCTGGGCCGCTTCCCACAAGGCCGATTGGATTATTTTGTCAATCTCTGATGGAATTCTTCCCGTTCCCCGGAGTGGAATTTCTGGAAGCAATGGGTGGAATAGCTCACATAGTTACATACAACAGGTTCGCTCACAACTTCATCTTTAACGTGCTTTTCATTGGTGTTCTAAATGAGCTGTACTTCTATTTGAAATCTTTTATTTAATATAAATCATTTGCTGTAGGACAACATGAACATTCCTATCAGCGTCCAAAATATACGAACCTCTGATTAGTGCTCCGAAAATAATTTTGTTATTTTACGACACCATCATGCGCTGGGGAAATCCTTCAAACGCCTCATTCATCATCGTCATTACTATTTTCGTCGGCATCATCGTCATCAGATCATCGCGTTGATGGCGGTGCTGACAATTGTCGTCCCAGTTGTAGCGAACCGTGGCTGTGACAGCACAGACGCATGATATCATCTCGAGAGCAGCTTCTAGAACATTGGATTAGGCTGCCGGGGCGAATGGATGGAGGTGTCAATCTGATTCAGTTAATTTAATTTGCGTCGGCATATGGATTAATAGGATTTGGTAGAGTCACGCCAATCCGTACGAGCGAAGAGAGCGTGCGAGCGTGCGTACACTTCCTTGCTGCACGCGTGGGGATGAAAAAGTTAACTGGAATGTAATTAAGAAGGAACTTCATGATACCATTACTACTACTAAAGGACGGAAAAGATTGAAATTCTGGAAGTATCGGCTTTGCAAACTTTACACAGTAATATTTTTATTTTCAGTAATTTTATTCGAAGTTTTCCCTTTCAATAAGCTTCAATCATCATCTAGATTGCAACTCTTTTACGCTCAAATTAATTCCATTTACAATAAAAGCACTATTGCCCGGGCCATTCATTTCCGATTCTGAGCCATTCGTATCCGTGTCTGACGTTTGGGGCTTCTTAATTTCCAAAATAAACTCCTTTCCCCCGTGGCGGGATACGTTCCGTGCCGTTGCCAAATCAATTGAATCCACATCCGACAACCTTTTCCTGGTCTGTTTTTTTTTTATTTGCGTGGAACCGCTCGAAGGACTGATGAAAACGAATCCTTACCCTCACGTACACCGGATCGAAAACTGATCAAACGAAATGAAACTGTACTTAAAATTAATCGGAATAATTTGATCCATTAAGTGCAATCGCGCTCGTGATGTAATTTCGGTGGATTCCGTGGGAAAAGGGTGAAACTTTTGGAGAATTCGTTGCCGTGACGTTCACAAGCGCGGGTTCGTTGCTACATTAAACAAGTTGGAAAGTTTGCTTTTCATTTACCGAGAGCAATCTACGGTATTTAAGTCTGTTAAGTTAGGCTTGAAAAAGTAATTTAAAAAATGATAAAAAGAATATTGAAAGAACAAACAAGCTCCACTTCACTACCCACGCTCGATTGCGTTCGGTAAGTGCCAGAATTCGCACCCTTCATCGAAATCCATTAAAAGCCAACGTTCGATGTATTCCTGTTTCCGATAGCGGTGTGGGGAAATAAGCGTACGCGTCAAAATGAGCTACCGGGACGGAGACAGGATGAACGATGCTAATGGAAATCAATTTTCGTTGGAAGCGTGTTCGCCCGTTAGGATTCGCTCACTCCCACCTCTCCTCCGACCGTGGGGGTTTGTAGGCGTTTTCGGACGTTCAATTGATTTATAACGAGCGTATCGGTCCATGGCGGTGGTGGTCGCGTGATCATGAATCTCCTCCGAACTGAAGTCAGCATCCGTGCCAGCATTGGAATCCTAACTGGGATCCACCTTTCCCTGCGTGTGTTTGTGTGCAACATTGGGCTAACTAATTGGTGTTTTGTCTCCCGTGCGACAACCCGGCGCTGCCAGGGAAGCTAATTAGTGTCATCTTCGGTCGATTTTTACTGCCCACAAACTGCCCACGGTTCGGATCGTGCGGCGAGGCGCAACCACCGGGTTTATGTTTTATTCAGGATCCCGGTCGGTTTGTGATGTGGCTCGTGTACGATTTACGTCACGGACGATCCTGCGCACGAACCATCCTCACCGTCGACGTCTTTATTAGAGTAAAAAAGTTTATGATTTATTTATTGGATCCAAACGGTTGCACTCGCTGCCCGCACTCAATCGGTCGTATAAACATTCATTTGCGTTTACAGCCGGCCGGCGTCAGCGGCGCTAATCAAGAGGAAAAGGAAATTGATTAATTTCTTCTCACCTTCACGAAACAGCCACATCCTAGCCGCCCCTCCTCTCAAGAAGCACTAAATCATAACCAGGAGCCCAGGAAACGTCCTTAAAAAGGCTCCTCATTCTCTCGAACGGGTCAGCAGTAACGGTCGGTATTTAAAATAACTTAATTAAGATTATTCCGAGAGTGGCCCGGGTGCGCCCCGTTTATCATATTTAACTCGCAAGCCACAGCTCTCCCGCCTTTTGTGCTGCTCAGAACGCACCAGATGGCACCATGCCCTCTGTCGTATCCGCTCGTTTAGCGTCCCTGCACCCCGGGGGTCGCAATTTGGCACTTTGGTCAGGGATTGCCGCTGCAACGGCCACCTTACCGACCGACCGAGTGACCAACCGAAAGTCGAAAAAGAACTGAACATAAAGAGGATCAGAGGGCTTTTTTTCGTAACCTCCTCTGGTGTTGCAGTGCAGGTTGCCGTGCAGTTTGACGGTACTTCATTTTGGTTTAATTAAGTTTATCTTCGTCTTTTTTAAATATGTTTTTTTTGCTGCTGCTTCTCACGTTCGGGTCTTTTTCACCTGCGCCGCAGAACAGAGCGAAGGCAGCAGATTGCTGTTAATTTAATTCACTTCCAGCCCGAAGAGGAGCGGTTGGCGAGAGAGAAAAAATTGAATAAAACCTTCCCCTTAAAACATCCATCAGCTCCCGGTTGCAAACGGGCATATTGTTGCCCGTGGCTGGCGGGAAGGGGGCAGGATTCGTTCATTATCATTTCATCCTTGTTTTAAATTTCATGAGTTGCTGCGCTTCATAGTGAAACCTTAAATACTATCCTTTATGGTGTGCAGATCTGTTATAAAGCGCCATTTACTCACATCGAGATGATTAGAAAGTCGTGCAGAAAAATGCGTTTTCTAATGACAGTCTTGGACATAGAAAATTTAATTTAATGATAAACGCTTTTGCATCAGAAAGTAGTTCAACAATTATAGAACACAAAAATATTGGTTTCATCATGTATGAAACGTTATATAGTTACAGTAGATTGATTACTTATCGATTCAGTAATTTCATAAACAAAATTCTCGAACATTTTTCTTGGTTGATGTATCGTGATTTCAAAGAATTAGTACGCCCAAATTCTATTCGTAGGGGTTAGAAAATCAAGATTTTTAAAATACAGTTTTCATTTAATCCGTTTCCAACACATGTGTAGAGGCAAT
The DNA here is from genome assembly GCA_000956215.1 of Anopheles farauti No. 4. Taxonomy (NCBI): domain Eukaryota; kingdom Metazoa; phylum Arthropoda; class Insecta; order Diptera; family Culicidae; genus Anopheles; species Anopheles farauti No. 4. The sequence continues at coordinate 7,762 of JXWZ01010693.1, forward strand.
ATATTTTTACTATAAAAATTGTTACTTGATCGAGGCATTTTATTGGCTGCACATTCAAAAACTCCACTGGCAATTACTTCGGAATTAAAGACATTCAAGTCGCAACTGCTTCAAAAAACGATCCGTCGCAACCATCAACAAAAATCACATCATCAGTGAAGCTCGAACATGCCAAATTAATGAAAGCGTAATTGTTAAATTAAATTTCTGCTCACTGTCGTTCCCGAGGATGCGGCCAGTCCGAAATGCTGCTCAAGTATGCCCCGCAAATTATACACGCCGCAAAGCGGGGCGCATAAATGTACCTCTTTGAGAACGGTGGCCACCGTCTGCCATCTGCCGTGCTATCGGGCGCGGTCATTTGCCACAAGAACCTGCCAATTTCGCCCCGGTACAAGAGTAAATACGTCGTGTTTCGGGGGCTATAATTTGTGGTCACTTTATCAGACCGCCGTCGGGGAAGTTGGCGAGATCACCGTCGGTGATCGGTTAAATAAGCTCGCCCGCCGCGACGCTATTCGACGCTGACTGCGGGCATTGGCAAGGGCCAAGAATGGGTGAGATTTGTTGTGAATTTAAAAAAAAAGACACAGCTGTGCAGAGACAAAATGTGCACTGCCAATGGTGGAAAAATGCATGCCCCCTGCTGGAACTCCGTACGAGCGTCACGAACCGAGGAATGCGTCGAGAAAACGAGAACCATTAGAGAGATACACCTGCCATAACACGGTGCGCTCGTTTTGCTGCCTTGGTGGGATCTTGTCTCGCGGATTCGTGAGATCTTGTTTTAGCGTTGTTACCGGCCTGCCTCCCTAATCTTCCTTTGATATGCAACGACCGATCGAAACGAAATCGTCATGAAAATCCCCTCCGGAAAGATGGGAGCGAGTTGGCTCTATCTTCCTGATGGACAGCCGGGCAGACAGGGCGAGTTCGAAATACGATTTATTCTTTCCGCCCTTGGGACCCCTTGGGACAGTTTAGATTTATTTCCCCTGCACCCGCGGGCAAAGTGTGCCCACACGAATCCGGTGCGAATGTGAGAATTCGTAAAGAACGGAACGGCGTACGAGAGAAAAATGTTTCGCCCATCTCGCACTGTGTGTTCCGTTGAAGCCGTCAGTGTAAGTGTTCCTCGCAGTTGCTGGATCCAGAAGGGAAGTTGCTGCTAAGCTGCGAGTTTACACCCGATCGGTCTTAAAGCATTCACTCGCAGCTGCTTACGGACAGCGATCAGATTTGAATGAATCTTCCTGAAGGGGCGTAACCCTTGATGTTGTCAAGTAGCAGCGTTTTTTTTCTTTGCATTATAAAAATGTCTACTTTTAATTAAATCTTGTCATTCAACTTATGCGATCTAATTACTGTAATTTCCTGATTATTATTGATCTCTTATACAATTAAATTATAAAAAAAAAAGTTTATTTTAAACTATGGAAACACAACGTTTCCATGGATAGTGATTCTGTGAGTACAGACGTCTCCAAACATTAGTCTCTAGATTTTTTTATTGTCTGAAAAATATACTACAATCGAAATTCAATCGAAATTCTATAATTAAATATATGAATTTAATATTCATGAAACCTGTGAATGAAAGTTCCAGTGGACAACGAAAAACTCGTACACTTAAGGGTTGCTATCGCGTGTATAATCTGTGAACGAGCGAGTCCGCGGTGTAGTAATTTTCCAACGATTTGAAGGAATGGCTTCGCTTGTTTTGCGCCCACGGTAAACGAACGGTCCATGGACGCTTTGGATTCGCCGCCTTGTCTGCTGCGGATATGATCATCTTCCCGAGCTTCACATGCTTCTTCCGCCCATCACCGTGTTGTGTTTTGTCCGTGTGTAAGTGTGTGTGTTCCTTCCTTCCTTTTCCCGGTTCCCGGTGCCGCTTCTGTCGGTGTGTACTGCTGCTGTGATGATACTTTACGATCACGCGGCATCAACGCTGGGATGGGAAAATGTGTCCGGTTCTCAGACCGACTCGATCGTGCGGGTCCCACTTGTGTGCGTGTGTGCCTGTGATTGATTCCATCGTGAGGTCCGATCCGATCTGTACACGTCCGCAGAATGGGGGATGGTAAAATAAAAATGTTGCTGCTAACAGGTGACAAACTCTCCGATTGGAATTGAGAGAAAGGATACATTTGGAAGCATGAAATGACTCTGAAATGTTCAGTGGTCCGCAGCGGATACAGATGCTGCTAAAAGACCGACTCTCCGTCGCAAGCTCTGGTCATCAACATCAGCAAGAATCATTACCAACGGGGTACAATATATTTCGATTAAATTTAGTACGGGCGATTGCAGATAAAAAAAAGCTGTGTGGGAAACAAATTGAAACGCTTACCGACATCAGGCTGCTTTAATTGATAGGTACATCGTGTAGATATTATTTCTGGAAAGGATACTTTTTCATTGAAACTTATTTACTTACATAGCCCATCAACAAACCGCAGTACTTACCTATCTATCTAAAACTATTTCTAGCCATATTTATCCTAATAATTGCATTTCACTCTTCCGTCACGATGACGAGGGAGAGTTATACCGCTCGCATTTTCTAATCCTACAACACATAATTTAGTTTACCATCATCTAACGAACCGTACTAATTATGCCAATGTTTGTTTTCTCTTTCATCCCGCTCCTTTATAGGTAAGAATCAGCGACATTATCGCATCGCAGGACGCCTCATTAGCTCGCGAAAGAAAAAAAAACCAAACCAGCATCAGCAGCGGCGTATCTTCCTGGTTTGTAGCAAGAGGAGCAACAACAAAAAAAGAAACACAACAGTTTGTGCGCTTCGTTATCTCATCCCGGAGCTCTGAGATATGATAAATACGAAAGCTACTTTCACTCAATCATCGCAAAGCGCAAAGCGAAGAAAAAGACTGCATACTGTGTCCTAACAGCTAGTTGGATATTTATATTGCTCGCCGTAATGATTTGTTACACTCGGAAGCGATAGGGAGTGCAATTTCTCTTTTTCTTACTTACTATAATCTCGAACAAAAATGACACCATTTGTGTTACAACTTTGTCATTTCTCTTACGCTGCGGTGTGGACTTTGAAAAACCCTTGTCGCGAGGGAATTATTCTTTCTCATCGTATCCATCGGCTTTATTACCGTAGTTTCGTTTACTGTTGTACATACTAAGAGTGCTATTAAAATTATTCGAATTAAGCCACTCAAAAAAACTGAAACTTATTTAATGAAACTTACTGCACAATTTATTACCCATACCAAATACCAATAATAGATAATGCAATATGAGCCGTAAATATCTAAGAGCTTTGCAAACCACCGATTATTGCCTTTCTCTCCGGCGCATCGTTCGCGCCACAGTGAAAGGGAGTCTGCAACCCGACTCCCCAGACATTCGCTTAATATTGTGACACAAAATGGTGATTTTCCCTCACTTTTTTTGTTCACCTTTTTTCGTTTCCACTCCCTTCGTTCCTGCACCGGGACCGTGGAGTGGAGTGTGTGCCGCCCGCCCGTTTTTGACGTCGAGTTCGAGTCGCTGGCCTTATCTTAATGCTGGCTGCACTTTTTTCCGCGTCTGCAGTTGCACAATCGCGCAATCCGCCGACTGCCACGTTAATGCGGCTGCAAAGGCAAAGTAAAAGTTTGTGCTATCATTTTATGCTTCACGACGTGACGAAGCGAGAGGATGAACGGGGAGGGTGACATTTCCCGGTGTGATGAAATTACACCGCGAGTCGGAAATGAGGATCGAATGGTTAGGCGATAAATGGCAAAATTAGCGCAAATGCGATGATGCTACCAGATTAGTGTGCAAGGTGCATTAAAAAAAGAGCGAACTGTATAGTTTGATATTTTTTTAAACACAAACAAGCATTATAATTTCTTATCGTAAGCTAGCCTAATCGATATCGTAAAGTAGAGGAGCGTAACGGGAGGAAAAAAAAGCGGCTAAAAGTGTGAACGCATCAACCAACAACTACTCGACGGAATCGTCTTGGCGACGGAATAACACGTTTGCTTCACGATTAAATGCGGCTGGAACGCTGCAGTACGATCGAGACCGGTCGTTGCACACGGCTGCACCGCATGCACCGGCACTGCGCTTTATTGCGGTGCTTGAATATTATTATCATTATTTCTATCACCACTATTATTGTTATTATTATCATTATTATGATGTCGAATAAAAAGCGAACGGTCTTCGGCGGTGGCTGCTACGGCTGCTGTTGTTGCATTCGTACACACCTTGCACGGGCGAAAGGCCGACCTGCTGCAGTTGCACGTCCTTCGACCGAGGAAAGAGAGGGCACACTCCGGGAGGAGAGGAGGCAGAAAAAAACTCGAAATCATCTCGAAGACATGGGCGTCGGTGAACACGCTTGAACGCGCGCTGGTCGAGTGAACTAAGCGGTGCAAGCTGAAAAAAAACACGCCTCATAACAGCTACACAGGAAGCATCCGGGGTCGGATCCACCGTACGTACCGGGTGGTTGTAGTTGCAGTCGGTCGACTGGGATGCAAGTTTCATGCCGCTGCAACAAAACCACACCACGCGCCGGCACGGTTGCGGTCGGGGCAGACCAAGACGGCAGCAACAGCGTCGGCTTTTCTCATTACATGCATTTTCAATTTAGCCAATTTCACGCGCCACGCTACCCGATGCGGGAACTGATGTGTTATTTTATGTCTTTTGCTTCGGCTTTAGTTTTTTTTTCTTTCATCATTCCACAGCTTGGCCCATTTGGAACGAGGACCCTCGTTCGTTTAGCATCCCGAACCGAAAAAGGGGTTCCGAGCTTCGGCTTGGTTGACAAATTTGCGCAAACCAGACCCAGGGAACTGAGCCGAAAGGTTCGTGTAAAAAGCGTGTACACGATTGTGAGGAAGAAAACGAAAAGATCACCGCGATGCGCAAAACCGATTGAGCCGCGGCGATATGCACTTTTAAGAAAGCGCACACACACGTACTTTTAGGTAGGGTAATCGGTTTTCACTTTCACGTGTTGAGCGTCGCCTTATCGGCTGGTGCATCCGAGATCGCACCAAACAAGGCGCGCACCGTGGGGGCCCATAAACGTGCAGGGGCAATAATTGTTTGCCACTTCTTGGTTTGGGGTTGCCGGTGTGAACAGGTAATGTTGTACTTTTTTATGATCCTAGCAAGAGACCAGACCCACCCGACCCGGGCCACGATCATTAATTATCTTTTCGGGATAATCAGCAGACGCTTGAGTTCGTATGAAAAAAGCGTTTATAAAAATTTCAGCGATCACACTGCACGCTGTTGCAGCTCGTGTCGTTATTTGTGACGCTGCGTTTTTACAACCTCCAAAAACAATCCGATTGCGTTTTCCGTTCACGGACGAATCACAACGCCCCATCTCATCGTTAAAAAAAGCACTTTCGGCAAGGTTTTTTTTCAAAACTTTTTGTTTTTCTGATGTCTGCTTGATCGGAACGATTCGTTAATGTGGTTTTTAAAGCAAGTTTCACCGGTTTTGACAACGCAAAACCATGGTTAAGCCGCAGCGCGCCGTGTGACGATTGCATCATTGGGATTGCGATCTATCTTCATGGTGAAACGCGACCGATCGCCGACGGCTGACGGCTGCGAAAGGTTAAAGAATTGTGTTCATTTATTCAACCAACAAATGAGGTTTCGTTTTGGGAAGGAAATGTGTTTCGAAATGATTTTACACTCGCGCAAAGTCTTGTTTTAGAGATGAGACAAGTTTTATTTTTCATCCCTTTTTGTATTTTATATTAAAGTCAAGGCAAATAAAAATTCAGTTGAATAGAGTTTCAAATCTCTTCGTTGATTATACTTGTTCAAATTGGAATTTAATAATTCATATAAATATAATTTCACTTTTGCGCTCTAGAAATGTCACTCATATGAAGTGACTTATTTTATGGTGAGCTAACAATATCATATTTTTGTTACCCAACAGCTCAATATACGACATCGATCAATCACGTCGACGAATCCCATGATATTCTTTTGTGACAAAAAAAAAACAGAAAATTGCACGTTGCAGCAAACCTGATAATCCTTCACCCCGAAATTGAGCCATCTCGAATTACACACTCGATTTGTATCCGATTCCCGAAAGGACCGCCGACCAATTTCTCGGACTCAAATGACAACGTTGTGATTGTGCATGTGCCAACATTCACGGGCGCTGGATTTACTTACTGCACCATTTTACCCATTTACATAACCACCGCGAAGAGCAAATATCGTATAAAAGAAAAAATCGTTGAAAAAACACCCGAACCGGAGGAGCCGGCCGGGTGTGCGCATATTATCTTCCCGTTCACGAAAATGTCACGTTGAGGAGAGCGCTGGAATGACCCTCCATCTCTCCATGCGCCACGCAACAGCCGGGCGCACCTCGTCCGGAGCCATGGATGGCGACGATCGCGTAATCAACTTCGGTGCGACCAACGCGATAAATCCCGAAAACTCGAACTGTGCGCACCACTCTTACTCTCTCTTTCTCTCGCTCACACACAAGCACACAAACAATCTTTAGCTGGGCCTTAGGGCAAGCGCTCGCTAGGTTTGCCACCTAGCGTTGCGGCGGATCAACAGGCAGTGATTTTGTTCGGAAATCAAGTTGCAAATGGCAAAGCAGTGCACCAGCACCGCAAAGCACCAGCTACAGTGAATGGGGAGAGAAGGCGATTGCCGGACGGCTACAAAAGCGAACGAAGCGAACCAAAAAAAAAAGTAAGACAAACTTACATAAATGATTGCTGGCAGAGCTTATACAGTAAACATACATGAGCGAGCGCGCGACCTCGTGTTTTTTTGTGTACACCGGGAGTACCACGGAGTGATACTCCCGCCGCCTGTGTCGGTCCCACGAGGGGTTTGCGCGCCCGGGACTGCTCGCAATTCCCCCCCATTGCACCAGAGCCGTTTTGTATGATGCACGAGGCGAGTGTATGCGCTTGTTTGGGGACGGATTTCGGTGCTCAGCTCGGATCAGGTTGGATAACGTGCTAAGGAAACGGATCTGGCGACAGACGCCTCGAGCGTCGCCGGTGCACTCCCAGCGGACGCCAATCGTCAAGCTGGGTGTGCACGATGGACGCCACAACGGGGCTGTGATTGAGTGGAATGGTTGACTGCTGCCTTGTTACCTAGGCAGCTTTCCGTTCGATTGGGTTTAAGGTCCCTTTGGAATCGCCTATTGATGGTTTTATCGATCTCTGGCTTTCATAATGCTAGTGGCAGAAATTTCAATTTATCGTTTCATGTTACAGCTTTTTAAAAAATGTATACGAATTTAATCTGCAACTTCGCGCATTTTTGCATTTCATTGAAAAACGATTCATGTCTCATGATCTGAACATGTTATCC
>JXWZ01010702.1:0-26310 GCA_000956215.1 Anopheles farauti No. 4
AGTGGTCACCACTCTGTTTTTTTTATTATTATTATTGTTTACTTGACACTTTTTAATTGCGCTATCTCTCCATCGAGAGTTGTTTATTTTAAATCCCTTCTTCTGCACCCTAAACCGATCCCCGGCACTGGCGGAACGTTTCAGAACCGGAGTTCAGTAACGTTTGTAGCGCACCATAAACACTTGATTAGATCTGTTCCGAATCCCAGCAGCCAAGCAAGTCGCCTGGGAGACGCAACGGCTGGCGATTTTCTTGCAATGGAAATGGGTTTATCTTTTTATTTATAGCGATTGTACGTTTCTGTCCTCATCATCGCTTTCCACGGCCGTCCATAGGGCGCATCCTTCCGGTCGTCGGGATTCGACTACGCCCGCAGTGGTCCACTAACGCGAGGTTCCGGAGATGAGTGGTTTGGTGGTGACAATTAATTTTTCCCCTTTTAGCACGTCAGCGAGCAGCGCAGTGTCCTTGCGGTGGATCTCCACTTCCCGCAGGGGTTACGGCATCCCTTCGCTCCGAGGACGAAACAATCGTTAAATTATCCGACGCGGAATGGAAATCATAAAAAATCATTAAATTACGAGTTAATGACGCCTGGAAAATCGGCTCGCTTTTAATCCGGAAGCGCCCGTTCGCGGAACTCCGAGGAGGGAGTGGAAATACAAACGTCCATGGTTCCGGGGAATTGATCGTTAATATGAAAATCGTCAGAAAAGAAGTGAAAAGAAACTATGCCCGTGAGTCACTCCGAACGCATCGACGAGAAAGTGTGCGTCCGAGGGAAGTTCTGTGACCGCGCGATTTTCGCGGGGGGATTGATCATTCGATGCCAAGTCATCAACGAGTCCGTCGGATGAGCCGGAATAAAAATATGGCGTGAAATGTAACCATTTGTCATCGACATCATCGATGAAGTGATGAGCTACGGAGGACGGAACAAAGGACATAAATATGCATGAATGCCAACGGGCTACGTTTACGATGGTGAAGTTCTTGGAACTAATACACGAATGCTAACATAACTCCACCGCTGGAACTTTACGTGCAATCAGGTCCAATTTTACAGAACGTTTCTGAGCATCAGCAACTTCCAGTAACATAAAAGACGTCCTTCGTTCGACTACTTCGCATCATAAATCCATCCCGCGTGACGTGATCTTCATACATCTTCAGCATCGGAAAACTCTCCAGCACCGAGCCGATAATAAATCTCCATTTGCACGATGACTCACACAGCGTTCAGTCCCGGTTTTTATGTCCCGTTACGCATCAACTAAACCGTCGGAGTACTTTTTCCTTCCACGTCACTCGGTTTTATTGGACGCGAAGGGTTCGGCGGAAGGAAACAAAAACTATTGGCACCCCTTTCGACGATGGCGGGAAAATCTCACTGTCACCGGCCGGGGATCGAAACCAGACAAGTGCAAGGGTTTCCTTTTTTGTATCGGGTAAATTAAGAAGTCAACCGTTGTGTAACTATTAGTCACGTAAAGTATCAGTTTGCTCATTTGTATAGAGACCGAGAACGCAGCATCCGTTTGATGCTGTCATCTGTCATTTGACGTTTTAGTGGTTTTGTTTATATTATTGTAGTGCCAAAGCCTACTACAGTGAGAGATATATTGAAGTAATCGCACTAATTCATAAATTCTCAAATGTACTCTCTTCTCCTCTACGCCATATGTCCAAAACTTGTGCGTCCATGTATCCCTTCAAGAAATTGCTGCGTCCAACGGATACCGACCGCGCACATCTTGCAGTGATAATCTTAATGGCATTTCCGGATACCATCGGCAGCGTCGTTTACGGTACACATTTGTATAAATTATGTTGTCACCCATGTTGCGCATCGCTTGAATCGGCCGGGAACCCCTCTCCGCCCGGGAATAAACTTGATTTTGCGAAACGAAAACTATTTGCTAACATAATATTGAGAAACATCTCCTCCAACGCCCACCCTGGCCAGGGAACCGTACGAACCAAATCGAACCACGGTTATTGACGGTTTAGTTAAGCCGTACGTGGTTATGGTGGCAATCGCGGGAAGGACGCGCGCCACCGGCAACCGAACGATACAATTGATTTGTTTTTATTTATGGCATTATTTTGATTCGTTTCGCCTACACACTTCCGGCTGTTCTTCCCCTCCCACCCGGGCACCTAGACGCACCAAGTAACAAACGGATCACAGTTCCACCGGGTAGGGGGAAAATAGACTTTGACTTGACTTCGGAACAACAAAAAAAACTGCTCTTTCGATAGCAAAACTTTATCCTAGCGGGCCGGAAGTGACGAAAATCTGTCGGAGCGAAGACTTCGATTGCCTTCGATGGAGATAAATCGGGTGCGTCACGGTGTCTCACCGCGCGTGTTTGCTGGATGTTACGGTAATAAAAATTGATGGGTGACGTTGCCGGATTGCAGGGCGAATCGGTTCCGGTTGCCGGTTGCCAAACGGTCGCACTTTCTTCCGGTGTGTGACGAATGGATGGCGTGGGTTGGAAGTGTCCCATCGGCCACCGGACCACCGCGTGGAAAATGATCCTCTGGCTATGTTTTGTTATCGATGATGGTTGGACGGAATCGGAAGAAGGATATCGGAGATTTTTTTGTTGTGAAAGAAGAAATCCATCCTGGGAGAAGTTAAACGTTCGTACATATTTATATCTATTGTTGCGAAAAGAGCAACCGCCGCACGCTTACTGGCGATGACCAATTCAGTGCGCCATTTTTCACGCATTGGCTAATAGCTAGCGAAAACAATCTTTAAGTTGACGGTTGCCCGTAGCAAATTTATCAGTAGTTTGCCTAATTGAATGCACCCTGAGCAATAGCATGCATAGTAACGAGCGCTAAGAATACGAGAGAGAAACCATACATTTAACCGTAACGGCTGTAGTCATGGTTGCTTCGATCGATCAGCTTTAGCATCTTATTTTCTTCGGAATAAATTTCAAACATTTGCCAATAAAATCGCCCCCATTTGCTAGCGTCTAGAACCGCGGTCGTGCAAAACGACGGCCATAAATCACCGAACCTGAGCCCGGTTCGGTGCTTCGGAACCTGCCTTTGGTAGTGCCATTATGACTTACTTTATGCATTCTTTAGTCATGCATGAGAAACCTACGATCAAAAGTTATCATCGCCCATAAATGGTACACCATTTGAGCTGCTTGCTGCTTTTCGGTCCGTTACAGTGTAAAAGTTTCCAGGGAACCAGAGACCTCTATCCCTTACGCCTCCGCGCATCCAAGAACAATCAAATCGAAGGATCTACACAATCCCATTTCCAACGAAAGCCAACTTTGCCGCTAGAAGCCCAGTCACTAGCGTGGACATAAAAGAGCCGGCAAAAAAAAAACGCTACAGAACGTTTCCACTATATACACTATTCCCCGCAGGAATCTTCATCTCTCCAGCTCGATTCTCCTACCAAGAAGCCATATCTCCAAAGCGCCATGTCAATCCCACCAAAGCGCAAGGAAACGCGGGCAAGTTACTAAGAATAAAACCGGCGGTACATAACGCTGGCGCCAAGATGGCGGCAAAGTTTGCTCGCAATGGGACGACCGCTGGAATCTTGCTCCCGAAATCTTCGTTGATTCTTCTTGCAGATGGTAGCAAACCAAAAAAAAAAATCACACACAAGTGCACCATCCAGCATATTAGTGACGTCCATCAACGACTGTGATTCTTGTACGAGACCGTGGTTCAACGAACGCCTTCGCCTTGTAGATCCACCGTGAATGAAAATGCTGAATAGTTTCGGAGTTTTTCTGATTCTTCTCCAACACAAACAGCACTATCAAGTTGTGGATAGAGTTTGTCCAAGATACTGTAAACTATCGGCAAGATTCTCACTCCCAGGGCTCCACAACATGGACGCTGCAAATCCGACACTGCATTGTGGCGAACGTACGCAGTTTGACAGTTTCTTTTTTTTTATCTGTCTTTTGTTTTGAAGACGATGAAGCCCCCTCTAGCTGGCTAGTGTCAAAAGCTAATCGGACTGCCGTGTTCTCACAGCACAGCAAATTGGATGGATTTCATCTGATAAATGCGCCACGCTAGTTGGTGTGTCAACGTCATGGTGAATATTTCGTTCCTCTCTAATTTGCTCTTCTTCGTTCGCCCACTGCAAAGCTCCAGAATCCCGGGATTTTGCGGTGCGGTCGTCAACCCGACAAATGTTTGCCCATTACGTAATGAGTACTACACTGCTGCCTAATCGCTGTGCCGGTAATGTTCTCGTACACAGATGGTAATTTTGATTGCTGTGCGTACAAAAGTACTTCAGGAGCAATGTGAAACGTAGCTTGGCATACAAATGGCCACAAATGTAGCATGTCATGCACTACCGTCATAGCATGTTGAGACGATAGTTTTGTTGAATTTGAACCATAAAACGTTTCGGTGAATAATTATATATTCTAGTTTTTTTATTTCCCTTACTGTAGAACTCTTCCGCTTTCGGGCTTTTAGTTTTTCGTCGTCAAAAAAGGGACCAGTTTTCGTAATTCGTTTTCGTGTCATTCATTCCCTGAACTTATTAAATAAATGTTGTGCTTCACACAATTTTAATTTGAAAGTCTCTACAGGTAGCAAAATATGTCTATTGTGATTTGATTTTCGCATACATATGTAAAACCAATAACATTAAAAAGTTGTTTATAGAAAAAAGGACTTTAATTTCGAAGATGACATTTTAGTTATGATCCTTTAATTTAGAAAGCTGTAGTTTTATTAATTGATCTAATAAAAAAAAATACTTAAAGAATGTACAAGCTTAATAATTTATTAGGGTGTTTTTTTACACATTTACATATTTCCATGGTTTTACTAACTATGATGTAAAATTTGTGGAAAAAATTGAAATTTAATATGAATGACTTTTAAGCACCAAAAACACTTCTGAGTGTCAGAAAACACACACCAACAACAAAAAACAAGACATCACTCCATGTAAATCACCTCCACCATCCATCGAACGCTCCTCACAGCCGTTGATCATTAATCTTTCGAAACTCGAGACGCTCTTGGCGGTGGACTTCTTCAAGCCGACCGAAGAAGCCGTGGCCAAACCGAGCCGAGCAAACAAACTGCAAACCGCCTTCAAGACGGGCCCGAAATCAATCGACCGAGCCCGGGCTAGCCACGGTTCGAATTTCCGCCCAAAATCAATTCAACCTCACCACGGGGAGGGAATCAAACGCTACGCCACGTGGGCACAATCTATTCCCGCCCCGAGAACGTCGCAAGGATGTCAACGGCACGAGCGGTAAACAGAACAATCGCATAAACATACTTCATGCCCACCATGCTCGTGCCGCGAAAAACTTGCCGAAACATTTTTTTTTGTCGTCTGTTTTCGGCCGGTCGCTCCCTACATCCTTCCCATTCCAGCGGGAAGCTGTGTACCTTTTCTTCTCAAATGTTGCTAAAATGTTTACTCATCGGTTTCACTTACCCCGGGAATGGCGGCGACGCGGGCAGGGAACCACGTTTGTTTCCCAGATTTGTTTTTCTTCCTGTGGCCGTTTATCATCCCGAAGTGGGGTACCGTCTGACAGGGACGCCGGGAATGAAGGTTTCGTTGTTATTTTTTTTTTGTTCACATTTATACACTTTTTCCCTACAAAACGCCACACGCAGGGAACATCGGAGGCATCGATGGTTATCTGGCGTAAATGTATTTAGTTGTACGCCTTTACGCTAGGCTCGCGTTCCCCTTTTTCCCGTAGGGAAGTCGTTTCACTCTCTAGTTTGCTGTTTTCAGCGACGTTATCTCCTTGAGATCATGCGGAAACTATTGCAAACGCAGGTTATAATATTGTCAAATAAAAAAACCCAAAAAATGCCAAGGGCCAGATGTAAATGGGCTTTGGTTCGTTTTTTTTTTGTTTTTTGCAGTTGTGTACGCAAAGATAGAGCTGTTAAAATTATCATAAAATGTGTCCGCCGAGTATTGTTGGACGCGGGGACATCGTTGTGAAGGACATATTTTAATCGCGTTGTCATAAAACCCATTTACGTAATTTTTAACCGATGGTGGCGAGAGAAATGGTTCGATGAAAAATTTGTTAGAAAAATAGAAACATTCTTATGGTTCGCATTTTTCGTTCGAAACCTTTCCTGGTAAAACTTTAACGCATTATTATTTCTCTCAAGATTCACGAAGCGTTTTCCATGCATAATTTGAAGCTAAAATAAAACATTTATGCCACAAAGCATGCAGCTCGCTTTGCATCAACGCTTATTTTTTGTATTTCTATACGCATTTTCTGTGACTGTTTAGTTAATAATATTTAAAGATAAAACGTTAAAATAGTGCAGATTGCAAACTTCTTTGCTCAAATCTAATTGTTCAGCCTGGAAGTATGCAATATAGAAATACAGTACTTTAACAAGACAAAATTCAAAATTATCAAACAAGCAAATTTTTATGTGATACATATTGTACATTTTTAGATTGGAAACGAAATGCTGCCGTATGTTTTTGCTATTTGCTGTCCAAGAACACTTATAGAAAACTTTATAGAAAAAAGACAATAAGGTCAATTAGTAGGTGAACGCTTCGGCTTAAGACCGATTAAATCTTACGACAAAGGATTTCTGAAACGTATATTTACAATATTTCATATCTTTTCTATCTATTCGGATATGTAGCGGACCACAGTGGAAAAGAAATCGTTCTAAAACTTTTCTCCAATCCACTAATGCAATCTTCAATCAAAACTAAACTTAAACGATATCCATTTACTGGTGGCAATAAAATGGTGGAAAAAAACTTTCCCTATTAAACAACTTCCCTCATCTCCTAGATCGCTAACCGGAATACAATAAATCTTTAATCTGATACTTTCATGATATCATAAAGCACTCGTTTAACCGGGACCCGGGTGGATCCGCAAATTGGTCCAAAAGTAACCGAAGATCACTTCTAAACCACGGTCCACCTCGGTATTATTGCCTCTCGATTTTTCTCACCGCCCATCACCATCGCTCCCTCCGGTGGCAAGGGAAGTCCCGGCGGACCAATCGACGGCCACAACCAGGCGGTGGTCTGGCAAACCTTTCAACTCGCGCACCGCACCGTATCTCCTCGATTAACAATTAATTTGGTGCGACTTAAAACCAAATTACACTGGCGTAAATCGTTGTTCACTTCATTCATTCTCTCCCGGTGGTCGGTTGCGGTTGTGGAACGCCCGTTGCGGACGCTGCTAGGGGAGGGAAGCGAATTAAAACACCACCTAGGGAGCGATTGCCGTGGGTCGAAATAATTATACACTTCGCGAAGAGGTCCTGCCGGGGGAGGGGTTGAGTACGCGCCATCCTATAATAGACTAAATAAATTGACTTTATTGCCCGGCCATGGACCGTGTGGCGAAAGATGCGCGCTTCTTGGACGTGCGATACGAGATGACGAGCCCGGGATTAAATTGTTTGTTGGTAAGGATGCGCTTATCATTCCCACTCGATCTCGAAGCGGTTCACGGACCATCCTAGGACAACCCCTCTAATGAACTCGAATTGTGTTGACTCGAAGGGTGTCCTGCGTCCGTCTGCCAGTAGATCCCGGCCGGCTGATTACACGAACGAGAGCAATAAAGCAATTGCGCCATGGCATGTGCGACGGTTTTGGATACCACAATCGGAGCGGTCGAAGATTCTCGGTTCTGATTTGGTTGCTACCCCCCGCAGCCGGTCGAATCGTTTTGAAACGATGAATGAGCTTTCTGAGGAAAAATGACTGTTTGGCCTTTTTGCGCTCCCCCACGATGGCACATGCGGATGATGCCGCACCCTCCGGTGTGCGTGCATTTTTCTCGCACAGTAGCGGAAAGTGTAGCGTTTGCATACTCCGATACACCCCGGTTCGACAGTGATAAAACATTATCCGACGTCGGAAATCACGCTGTCTGCAACGCTTCACTGCCATCAAACAACATCAACACTGATTGAGGGACACGAGACCGTATGTGGCTCTAATATTTGGGACATTATTATAAATTTTTTTTTATCCTGACTCATGTCTGAGTGATGCATAATCGAAACATCAAAAACAAATCGTATAATACATAGTTTTGAAATTATTTTTACATCTGACAAACATGTTCTTGTTCTCTTACATTTTGAACAAAATTGTTTCGTATGAGGCTTGATCATAAACTTCAATTATTCCTTAACTTTAATTGACGCGTAATTAACTAGATATTTAACCCATTAATGAATTTTCTGTACGTATATTGATTGTTATAAATAAAAGAAATGTGTGTATGCAGTATAAAAACAACTATTTTGTGCGTCTGATGCGGTTATGTTGATTAAGCTGGTCTATAGTTGTTTAAATAAATGTAGTAAGCCATGTTTCGGATTTGAACTAGCGCCCCCGAATGAGAAGCAGATTGACAAGTACAGCGGTTATAACTCGTTCCAAGAATCCGCTTGCAGATTCTACTATTGGTCCGCCCTATGAAGTACTTTATTATCCTACAATTGACACAGTGTTTTATTTCAGCGATTATGTTCTATTTCAGTTTTACTATTGCATACCCCGATTTGCGCCCCAAAGTATGCAATCCGCATTTCTTTTATTCAGCAAATGACAGCTGAACAGCTACTTGGGAGAACTGTCAAGCTTGCTGACCAGCAAGACCCACGCCGTGAACTATATTTACAAACAATCCGGTAGAGGCACTGTTTGCGTACTTTTCGGTAAAAATTGTATTAAGTTTTTTCTTAAAATTAGCTTAAAAGTAGTTTCTCACTCAAAATGAATAGTTTGTAAATATTTGTTAAGTATATTCCAGTCTCTCTACACATAAATGTTTTCGGCAATCTTTTGTATTACTCAACGAGTATTTGACTGTGTAATGAAATAAATAAACTAAACTAGAATCATTTTCTCAAAACTGATAATTACACAAACGTTATATTGAACATTATAAAGAGTTTTTGCTAGTCATCCACCATCAACAGTGATATCTCTACTGACAGTACTATCCTTATCAATTCACGACACCTTTTGCTCACTTGCATCACGTCTTATCAACACCGTAAACCACAGGTTCAAAGTTCACCAACATCGAGTGGCCAATTTGGAGAAAATGCTACGCACGATTACTGGCAGTGCTGCACTCACACACACCATCCGGATGACGATGGATCGCCAACTATGCACTCAAATTGCCGCCAAGCGACTGACCGGAAAGGTTGCCATCGTAACCGCTTCAACGGAGGGGTAAATACGTCGCACAAATTAGCTTGTTAACTACCGGCTAAACTAATGTTACTCTTGATTACTGTTATAGAATCGGTTTCGCCATTGCCGAACGTCTCGGACAGGAAGGTGCGAAGGTGGTCGTTAGCAGTCGCAAGCAGCAAAATGTTGACCGTGCCGTGAGCGATCTGCGCAATGCTGGGCTCGAAGTGTCCGGCATCAAGTGTCACGTAGCGAACAGCGCCGACCGGAAGGCATTGTTCGAGCATGCGGCACAGAAGTTTGGTGGCATCGATATCCTAGTCTCGAATGCGGCCGTCAATCCGGAAGTGGGCAGCGTACTTGAATGCAGCGAGTCGGCCTGGGACAAGATATTCGAGGTGAATCTAAAGTGTTCGTATCTGTTGGCCAAGGAATCGCTCCCTTTCTTGCGGCAGCGTAAGGGAGGTAGCATTGTGTTCATTTCGTCCATCGCCGGCTTTCAACCGTTCAACCTGTTGGGTGCTTATTCCGTGAGCAAAACGGCACTTTTCGGATTGACGAAAGCGGCCAGCCAGGATCTGGCGGCGGAAAATATTCGTGTGAACTGTATTGCGCCCGGCGTGGTGCAGACGAAGTTTGCGGGAGCGGTAAGCCTTTTAGTAGAGCTGCGTTGTATAAACAAATTTTAATTAAATACCTTTTTTAGCTACAAGAATCAGATGCCGCCAAAGAGGAAACACTCGCACGCATTCCGATGGGTCGAATTGCACAGCCAAAGGAAATTTCCGGCGTTTGCGCATTCCTCGTATCAGATGATGCTAGCTACATTACTGGTGAAACGATTGTAGCATCCGGAGGCATGGCTTCTCGGCTGTAAAGTCACGAAAAAACGACAACATTCATTGTCTTCCAAACGCGCTTTTTTGGGTTTTTAAGGTCTAGCTGTTTACAGGGCACTTAGGTGGTAGCAAGTTTTACTTCATTCGTTAAAACATTCGCTTTATTTGTTACAAAAAATCCATTAAAAATGCCTCGAATGAAACGATACATTTTGTTTTCTATCCCACCATCGTGCGCTTGCGACCGCGGGCACGAACCTCTTCAAACTTAGCGATTGTTTCTTCGCAACGGTTGGTGTTGTGCAAACGATACGTCTCCAGTATCATCCCAAACAGTTCCGGTAGCTGACTATGGGCGCTAAGTATCGCCCGCTCGAGCACGTACAGGTCGACACCCTTGTTCTCCACATTATCGCTGAAATGTGACAGTCCAAAATCAATCGTTATCAATCGGTACGGCCAGTCGGTGCCATTCGCCTCAGCAGCAGTTTTCTCAACCGGATCCAGTAGCAGATTCGATGTGGTCAGGTCACCGTGTACGAGGTTGTTCCGATGCAGCATACCGACCATACGACCAATCTCTTCCGCAAGCTTCTTTAGCTGGGGTGATTCCGATGCTCGGGATCCGGCAATCGTTTGCTCGTCGATAAATTCTTTCGCCGTTTTGCTCTGCTGAAGGTATTCCATAAAAATTTTACGACCCTCCAGATCCACACCGTACAATTCCGGTGTGGACAGACCGGCCGCTGCACATCGTTGGAAGGCTTTCTGTTCCGCCTTAATGCGCTGTCTGGTCAGCTGACGATCGAGTGCCGGATGGCGATATTTCTTCTCGAAACGTTCCTTCACTAAACACCGCTTGCCCTTGTAGGTGCCGATGTACAGTTTTCCCTCCGCACCTTGTTTAAGCAGTTCCATTCGGTTTTTTTTCCACTTTCTACTTCAATTGTTCACACATAATTACAGATAATGTTTTGACAGTTCGATATGTTCAAGTCGATCCTTGAACTTTGACAAATAAACGCAGGAATTATTTTCCTCGAAATGTATATTTTATGTGTCGCTATTTAATCTTGAGTATTAAATAATTCTAGGAATGCTCAAAAGAAGCTTCACACATGCGAGCTAGTAAACCGGACATCTGCAGTAGTGAGTTAAGTCCGTCTACGATCTTCATATGCGTTTCACCAATCTCTCGGATGAAGTACAGCTTCAACTTTTCATTCATATCCATACGCCGGCAGACGCGGAATATATTCCCAATGATGTCCTCCGCCGCATACCCAAGTCCCCACAGTTTGCTCATAATCTTGTACGCCTTGTGGATGTCCCCTTTGACGCAGTGCTGTAGCATGTCCTGTACAAGCAGCGGATGCGGTTCGTCGCACACCTTGAACACGTTCGCACCACTAATATGACCAAATCCGTTTGCCGTTGATTGCAGATTGTTCAGTGCCTGCCGCATATCGCCCTGCGCCGTGAATACGATCGCTTCGAGTCCATCCTCGTCATAGCTGAGAATCTCACGCTGACAAACTTCCACCACCTTCGCAAGCACCTGAGCGTCGGAAAGCTTAGAGAAACGCAGCATCGCACACCGCGACTGTATTGGTTCGATGATCTTTTCGCTAGTGTTACATGCCAACGCAAAGCGTGTTGTGTTGCTGTAGATTTCCATTGTGCGGCGTAGCGCCTGCTGAGCACCTTCCGTCATGCTGTCCGCCTCGTCGAGAATTACGATCTTGTGACGCCCGCGTGGCAGCGTTACCTTCTGCTGGGCAAACATTTTGATCTTACTACGTACCACATCGATACCACGCTCGTTTGAGGCATTCAGCTCAAGCACGGCCTCTCGAAAGTTCGGACCGAGCAGGATGCGGGCCAGACAAAGGATAGTCGTAGTTTTACCCACTCCCGGTGGACCCTGCAGATGGAAAATTTGAGTTCAGAACGCTTCCTGTCATGGTGGACAACTGAAGTCAAACAAACCGCAATGATAATGTTGGGGGCATTTCCTTGCGAGGCAAATATTCCCAAACGTGCAACCGTTTCCTCATTGCCTACAATTTCTTCAAAGCGCTGCGGGCGATATTTTTCTATCCTGCACAATAGAAAAGTTCACATTAGTGCCGCAGTTTTTGGGATCATTTGATCATGGTCCGGCTACATACCAAGGAAGATTTTTCTTTTTACCCTCTGCTTCCTTCGATGCCACGGGCGTCGCCGAGGTAGACGCTACTTCTTCCGGCATGTTTTATTAAGAAAATTAGAAATAAATACGCGTAATTATCAATAAAATCCGCTCTGTAATATGTATCTAAACAATTGTATCAATATGTATCAATCCAAAGTCTGCTCGGTGTTTTGGCGCCTACTTGTTGTTTTGACATTCGTGTCACTGTGGTTGCTGAAAGGACAACTCTATTTGAAAGAAATTCGTATTTATTTGTATAAAATACATTAAAAAGGTGTTTATTTTTATCGTAATATGGATAATAATTACCATGGAAGAATTTAAAGAGATTCATATGAATTACAGCTGCTTTTTCGAATTGTTAATATTAAAACTGATTCAAATGTACTGTTTATTTGTCAACCGCTCACTGTTCGCGTCAAAAAACCGCAACACTTTTTCACCGGGCGTCTATGCGAAGTTCTCCGAGCACTGACAGCTGCACGGAAGGTTGACATCCAAGAGAAAAAAGATCGACAAGCAGAAGAAGACGAGCATGAAAACGGCAAATGTTTAGATAATTTTTCACTCGCTTTTTTTCCTCCGGAAAATCCACCTCAAAGCAAATATCGTTTTCCTTACTGTTTGCCGACGATTCTGAACAAACCGTCGGGGCCTCCATCGACGGCAAGTGGCAAATGTAAAGTGGTTTTCAAGCATTTAGCAAGTGTGTTGTTGTGTACTACACGAAGACGGCGTGCTGCGCGTGAAATAAAAATCAGCGCTCCGTTTCGAAGAAAAATGGGCATTGTGGATGCTGTGTGAATAAGTTGAATGAAAATTGTGCTAAAAGTGTGTGAAAGGAATGACGCGCGGCGGAAAAGTGGTGTGAAAATTGTGATACGTATTAGTGAAATATGTTGAGGGAATTGTCTGTGTCAATACCGTAATTGTACATAGCGCGACAGAAAAGAAAGCAGCTGCAGCAGCATCCTTCCACCTCATCAGCGCCAACAGCAGCAGGACATACGTTCCTCAAGGCACATCGACATAAAACTGGAGTTTACTGCGCGCGGAAAAGGTAAAAGGGCACTTTTGAAGGAATGATAGACAAGTGTCACGTGCATCACGAGCCACGGGCATTTTTCTTCGCACGAAAAATCTGGCACGTTCCATATTGCGACTCGGATCCGGCTGAGGAAAGTTTTTTTTCCGTTACGCCGAAGAAAATCGTGGATTTACACAAAACTCTCCGATTGCCTTCTTGATTGGGAAGCCGTAAAAACCCTGAGAAGGTCATCCTGCGATGGCATGGTAAAAGGGGAAACAAAACTATCGCGGGCTTGTTGCTGGCTGTGTCTAGGGAAGGGTGCGACAGATGTGCAACACATACGCACGCACGCACGCATGTACGCATCGAACCAGCTAGCCAACAAACCAGCGAAATGCATCAACTTCCCCTCCGAAGGAGCTGCGTATCGATCGTTATTTCATTCATGCTCCGAAAAGACCCGAGTCTTTTTTATAGCTCTGTTCCTTCTCCTTGAGGGGGACCGAAGCAGTGGTAGCTTGTTGCATGTCCTTTCTTGCGCGGCGCAAGCTTCGCAAGGTCGAAAGTGCACGCAGTAGTCTCTGCGAACAGCTGATCCGTTTGCTGCTAGCGTGCTTGGAAAGCGACCATTGTTTCAAGCATCACAGCAGGCTGTTCGCATATGTTGGCTGATGTACTGCAATGCGAATTATTTTTCAACGTAAAATAATGTATGATAGATATTTTCATAATATTTTTTCTTTTTTCATTTTCAGAAGCGACCCAGCGTATTCTACTCATACCGTGTTCGTGGTGCTCAAATCAACGTGACTTATCGCCGTGTATCACGTGCGGCAGTAGCAGTTGACTTACTCAAGCGTACAGTGCCCCGAAAAGCAGGTTATCCGAAGAGCTAAAACACACCCACAAAAAACATACACACACACACATTCATCATGCACGGACACATGCAACCACAACAGCATCCGGGGATGCATCCTGCCCATCAGCCACCGCCCCATCTGACGCATCTGACCAGCCTGCAGCCCCACAACATGCAACGTGACCATCCGGCCAATAGGTGAGCCATCGGCGTTAGAAATTCGCCTCAAATTCGTGGTGCAAAAAGAAATCGAATTTTAATTAATATATACAGATCTCTCATATTTGTTGCTTCGCAACAGCGAAGCGGTAGGGGTTAATTATAAGCAATGACAGGAGCGAATATTGGAATGAAAACGTTAAAAAAGAAACTTTCTACACGTACAATGTATATGACGACTATAATAAAATGCCGTTTTCTCGCGCATTCTCATAACCGACGCATTTGCAATGATGCTGCCCGGTATGCAAACGGCTCTAACCGGGCATTTGCCGTTTATGTGGCTCCAAAACGGTGCCGGTTTTCTCTTTTTGCTCCACGTCCATCTGGTGACAGACAGCTTTTCCGAGAATTGAAAATAAAAACACAAATACACACACAAAAACTCAGTAATGCATGCAGAAAGTGCAATCTGCATTTTATTGTATTACATTTCCTCTCCTCATCCCACTCTCTCATCCCACAATTTGATGTGTGCAGGTTGGGATTTTAATGTTTCAATTCCCTGGGCTTTTGTCTTTCACGTTGCCTGCCTTTTTTTTGCGCGCGCGCGATCATCACCGTTGACCGCCGTTCTGACGTACGCAAGAGGTCAAAGTTGGCAGTGCATCTCCCTAACACAAAATAGCTCTATATTTGCAAAAGCAAACGAAATGTATGTGTGTGTACACACATACAAACAACGCAGATGCAACAATTTCGCTGCGCGGTAAAGCAAACTCCGGATGGCGGGCGGTAAATCGAATGGTGTAAAATCGATAATACGTTCGTTTGCGGAATGCTTCACCCACACTGACTAGGTGCGTGGGTGTATTTTGTGTGTATGTGTGTGTGTTTGTATTTAATAGTTTCAAACACATTTTCCCACCTGTCTGCTGTAGCAGAACTTTTGTGCTGTCGTATGATAATTTAATTTGTCCTCTGGCATGGTTGCTTTCAATGCTGTTCAACAAACAATTGCTGCCTGGAATTTTGGAATAAAATTCATTTATAATTAGTCGTTTAAAACAATTGAACGAGATATTTGCACATGGTTTCCATTGTTATATTAAAAGATATGTGGCATCAATCGAAGTAGCCCCAAGGTAAAAAGTTTAGGTAAAATTTGTACGAATGCCTTGTCGGGTTTCCTCGCTGTGTGCTCACTTCTTGAATTTCTCACTTATGATTGTACTTCTCGCCAACACAACGGTACGGGTTGTATAGCGTCCGAAGGAATGCCATACTTCACCACGAGCTGAGCAATTTATGCTTGCGCGCCTCTTGACTATCGCTATGTGTTCAGGCAAATGCAACCGTTCCGATAGTTCCCTGCGCTCCCTTCCCTAGTGCGACCTACTGCTGCTGTTCGGATTCAATTTTTGTGTCACTTCATTCATAAACATGAGGCAGTTAAGTAAAAGCAAAAAGGGGTTTTCAAAGGAAGTGTCTTTACAAAAAAAAATTATAAAAACTCTAAACGAAACATTGAAATCCAGGAGACCAACGATAACAATGCGCGTGAGCGGAGGGAGAAGAGCCCATATTTCGGTAGCTCCGCGATATGATAGGATGTTGATGTACGAATAAAATAAATTACACACACTAGAAGCGCATAGAATGTTGCAGCCAATGCACACGGGGAGCCAACAGGAACCATCAAATGCAGGCGCACCCCTCTGGCTGGATGACTGGACGCCAATAAAAACTGCAATGAAATGCATATTTTGTAGCACAAAAAAATAAATAAAAGGAAAGCAGATGCAAGGGCCACTAAAGAGCGAAAGAGAGAGAGAGAAGGAGAAGACAAAAAGATCAATCACGTCTCGCCTGCTGCGTGCATGCAATCGGAGGGGAGGGAAAATTCGCAAAGAGTGCAAAATAATACGGCTTAATGCTGAGTTGCGCCACGTACACATGTATCCTTCGGTGGCAAACGCAGCCAACGGTGGTAGCAAAAATATCGTCCAGGTAATAATGTGGTGATGGGCGGAGGTTATTCCCATTTTTTCGGTCCATTTTCGCCGCCATCTCCGTGCTACAGTGACAGGCGCGTTTGTAGCGAGCTGTGGGACTTTTTTTTCTCTCTCTGGATAAAATGTAAAATCATCTATAATTTTTCACTACGTTCTTTCTTCATTGGCAAACCGATTAAGCCATTCATAAATTTTCCCTTTTTTATAGGCAATTAAAAAATTAGCTTACTGCGATTCAATTCCTTGCCGGTTCAATTCGAACTCGATCTCAAACTTTGAAACGCTCAGATCCGGATCCAGATAGGATTGAAATTCTTATTGAGCATCGGGCAGCGGGACAGGTTGTGAGCAGAAATAAGTGTTTTTACTTGAATAAAAATGTTTCTTAATATTTTTAGGCGTTTGGTTTGAAGCATATTGTGCCACATATATAGAAACGCTGGATAGTCCGCACTACGATTCACGACCGGTAACGGCGGGTCCCGGCACCTCGGACGATGATGGCCGCACGAAATGGCACCAGGACCAGGTGGCGCTTAAAGGGTGCCTCGTATTTCTTCCCCCAGCACACTGCACGCTTTGCTGAGGCGGTGCATGTGCACCGATAGATGCAATTATTTGCATAAACAAGGGAAAAGTTAAGAGAGGATTAAATTGCGCTCTGCCGCGACCGTGGACTTTGTTTGCCGTGGTACCCAAAGTGCCGTCGGAAGAGAAGCGCATTGTAATAATGCGCAACGATCGTAATAATGGCTCCCGGGTGGTAAAAGGAAATCCTTTTCGTGTTCCTATTATGCTGCCCGTACTGGATCTCGTTTATAATTGCGACGTGGAAAAGCCGACGTTGGTGAGCATCGGTGTGTGCAGATAATGGCAATTAAACCTGACCGGACATCGTAACGATGAGGGGGGAGGAGGGGAACCCTTTTTTGGCAGAAGCTGGCGCAAATTACACGGCGTATCATCCGCGTGCGGTGCGTGGTCTTCCGGGTATCAATTGAGCGCCGCTGACAGGACGATTGATCAATACAGCTGTCGTTTGCGCGATCAATTTATAATCCTTTTTTCAACAAATAAACATTCAGTCTTTTTCAGCTTCAGGCTTTCTGAATGTCCTGAAAAGAGTTGTTGAAGAAGGGTTTTTTGCTATTAGTGCAAAAGTGCAATTTCTTCCTTGGACGCACCCTATACAATGTATTTTGCGGATGTTGTGGATAATTTTCATCCTTTTGATGTGATGTTTGATGTTACTTCATGTAATATAATCAATTTATAATTACAGAAGAGTAACAAGTAACAAGTTAATTACAGAGAAGAGTAACAAATTAAAAATGTTTTTGAGTGCTTATCAAAAGAAAACTTTTGTAATGCGTTTATTAAAAGTCGCTCTTTCCAAGTCATTTTTAATATAGTAAAGAAGAAGAACTTTATTTTCGGCAATATTCTCATTTCCAACCCCTTTATTATTCGTCCCTCTGTATGTGCTCAACGCGCAAATGGACAAAACAATGGGCAAAACACTTAAAAGTGCGCGGCACTTACCTCATAAGACGATGAAAATATTATTGCCCGGTGGAGAGGTGAGCAGGAAGAAGCAGAGCAAAAAAAGGCACGGAAACATACGCACATACACACACACACAGACACACCGACAACCAAATGCTAATGCGTCCTTTTGCAAGCCCCCACCGACGAGTTTCCCGGCGAAGAGAGGATCTTTAAATATGGCCGCGGCCAAACAGGTTTCCCGGTTTGCCGTTCGCGTTTTGTTTTAGTAATGGTGTGAATCATTAAAGTTGTACAGTTTTCCTCGATACTTTTCACTGAGAAAAAAAAATGGAAACTCGTCCACCGGAAACCGTCCACGGCGGTGCTTCGCCAAGTTCAGATGTCTGCGGGCATCGGCGCGCAAGAACTCGCAACAAATTCCCAATCCCGCGCTGCTTCGCTGCTGGTGTGTCAGATTTCGGTAGCCCAGCGGGATCTCGACCGAACTGTCCCATTATTTATTTGTTTTATTCAGTAAATGGTCGTAAATCCTTTTCTCACCTCACCGGCCTGACGACACAATACTGGTCCGTCCAGTTCTTCGGTTTTTGTTTTTTTTTTTGGTTGTTGTTGGTTCCTTTCTTTCATCTCGTCTCATCTCTGCTAACCAGGATCGGTCGCCAGGTCGTCCTTATAACCCTTCAGTATATTTCGCTCTTTCTTTCTCACACACAAACACAAACACACACATTTACACACCCAGACAAGATCCGAAAGGAAGTCGTCAGTTTTTCAAGAACGCGACGCAACCGAATGAATTATATTTCATTTCGGGCGCTTCCAAAGGGTGCTAGATCTCGCAAGCGCACACGGTAAAAGGGGTGCTTGGGTGATACGGTCAAGCACGCGAATGCAAGCGGCACGATCGAAGCAGGCATCCCAAGGAGTAAGATATCGTGTGCGCCCGGCTAAAAGAGATGCAGAAAGACGTACGCGACGGGAGACCGAAACGGAGGCAGTTGACAGTACTGTTCATATTAATAATATATGACACAGTGTGTAAATAGGGTAAATCAGATTGCGGTTACTAGATCTGTTGTGTCACCGCGACGAAGCGACGGAATAAATGTCTGGAAAAGAGTGCTCACGCGTGCGTACGTGTGTGTGTGTGTGTGTGTGAGGTGAGAAGATGTTGACTGACGAAGTAGCATTAGCGTGGATTGTGGAACCGCACACGTCTCACATAGGCAGTTTGTTCCCTCCCGGTGGCTCACACGTGGCGCCAGTCCGCTGTCGAAGACGATCGCGAAAGGACGAAAGTGCCGACGTGCCATCACGATGCTGCCGGGTGGCAGACACTATCGGAAATCGGTGGGCAGCGCAGCCATCGTGCCGTACCAGGGCTACCATCCACACCATCGCCTACCCTTGGACTCAATCCGTTCGCTCCAGCGTCTCATCCACTACTACCGGCGCTTTTCTCGGGGAACCGCCACGAAGGAGCTGGTACTGCCGGCCGCATTGCTCACCACCACTAACGCCCACCTTTCCCACTGCTTCTATCCGTTTCCTTACAGACTGAACCAGGCACCGCGCCATCATCATCCACGTGGTGGCGGCGGCGGCGTGGTGGACCATTCGCAGAGTGCTCCCGGCATGGCGCCGCACCTTTCGATGCAGGTACCACCGCCACCACCACCGACACACCAAGCGCAGAATGCGCGCAAGGGTTACTACGGTCTGCCACATCCCGGTGCCGGTATGCCTAAGGCACTGCCGATGACCTCGCCGCACTTACACCCACCGCCACCGCACCAACAACAGCAGCAGCAGCAGCCGCCGCCACCGCAGCAGCAGCACCTGAATCCGATGTCGGTCGTCGGCGGGAAGTGTCCCCCACCGTTGCCTTACGGTGGGGCTAACGGCGGGGCAGCCGGTATGGGACAGCATCATCAACCAGCACCCGTCACAGGCACGCATCACCCGGTGACGATGCAAGCACCACCACCGATACCGGTCGTATCGGCGGCGACACCGGCCGGCACAAAAACACGCCACATCCCATCGAACACGGACCGTACGTATCTGAGTGGAGCAGTGTTTATTGGACGGTGCAGTGTGGTGATGTGAAAACGTTCACTGTGTCATAACAAAAAGCCCTTACACAATGTAAGGAGTAAAAAAAGAATTTAAATTAGTGGGAATTATTTAAAATGCAAAGTTTAAGTGTGCCACATCGAATCAGTATTTTTTTATAAATTTTTGAAGCTTTATTGTCACTCCTTAATCTGTGGTTCTGCTTATTTAGACGCTAATTAGGCCTTTGGCTAATATCTTGCCCATCCGTTTTTCAGATAAAATTCACCATCACGGCCATAGTGTACTGCAGACGAATGGAAACGGTGGTCCCGGTTCGAAGGGGATAGTAAACCATCACCAGACGAATCATCCCGTTCTGACGATGGACAAGACGAAAGTGTCGGGCGGCAATGGTCCCAGTGTTGGCAATCGGCATCACCACAATCACCACCACATTCAGCATCAGCATCAGCAGCAGCAGCAGCATATCGTTCCGAAGCCAAATGATGCCCCCCTGCCGAAAGAATCGCCTGCGGTAATACCGGTGACAGTGGTGAGTACGGCACCGTCCGTTGCACCGACGTTACCGAATCACCAACAGCAGCACGAGCTACCAACGCCCAGTACTGGCACCATTACTACCGCAGCGAACGGTGGAGCATCCTCATCGGCGTCCGCATCCGTGTGCGAAACAGTGCGAGACGCATCGGCATCGGCACCGGTAGCGGGAGCATCCAGCGGCGACGAAGCGCTAGAAGCCTTGGCAAACATTAAGGAGAAAACGACCATGTGTTTAGTTAACGAGCTCGCGCGGTACAACAAGATCCAGCATCAGTACCGCCTGACGGGGGAGGCCGGACCGGCGCACAAGAAACACTTCACCGTCACGCTCAAGCTCGGCGACGAGGAGTACACGGCGGAGGGGGCGAGCATCAAGAAGGCGCAGCATAAGGCGGCGGGCGATGCGATCGCGGCGACGAAGTACAAGCACCCGCCGGCCCGCACGAACCGGCGCACCAAAACCGGCACCAAGGGCAACGTGAGCAGCTTCACGCCGACGGTCGAGCTGAACGCGCTGGCGATGAAGCGCGGAGAGCCGACGTTTTACCAGGTGAAGGCGGTACCGGTGCCAGTGTCGAAGTATGGCGGTGGTGGTGGTAGTGGTGGTGGAGGTGGTGTGGCATCCGCACCGCCCGGTGGACGACGTCCGGTGGAAGATAAGTCTGCACCACCGGGTGTTGGCCACCATCCACAACAGCAGCCACCACCTCCACCACCGCCCGGCTACTGGTGCCGTGCGAATGGTCCGCATGGCGGGGGGATTGCGGCTGGTGTTGGCGGACGTGGGGGCATGGGTGGATTTCATCCGGGACACCAGCAGCAGCATCAGCAACATCACGGTCATCATATGCGCGATGAACACGCGAATCGGCACCATGGCGCACAGCACAACTATCACCATCACGATGGTGGCGGTAGAGGTGGTGGCGCTGGTGGTGGCTACCATCACGGTGGTCCCGCGCCCGCTCCTCTGGTGGCCGTGCACGAGTTCTACAAAGCGGTGCTACGCGTTGGCGAACGTACGTTCCTCGGCGAGGGACACACGCCGCAAGCGGCCCGTCACGATGCAGCCGCCCGCGCACTGGAGGTGCTGAAACCGCTTACGGCCGACTTGGCCGACGGCGGCAAGGCGAAACACGGCGACGGTCTCTCCAACGGGGACGCATCGTCCTCCGCGGACGGTAGCGCCCCTTCCGACGATCCGAACGCCGAACTCAAGTCGCCGATCTCGCTCGTCCACGAGATCGCCGTCCAGCGTAGCCTCTCCGTCGTGTTCGAGGTGATCAGCGAGAAGGGCCCACCGCACATGACGGTGTTCGTGACCCAGTGCAAGGTCGGCACGATCGTGACCGAGGGTGAGGGCACGGGCAAAAAGCTGTCGAAAAAGCGTGCCGCCGAAAGGATGCTCGAGGAGCTGCGCAAGCTGCAGAAAGCGGAACAGGCGGCATACGCAGCGAGCAACGGTGGGTCCTCTCCATCCTCATGCTCCTCCTCCTGGCCGGACGGTGGTGCCCCGTCCGTCACACCATCGGGCGCCGAAAAGCGCAAATCTAACCCGAAGGCAGCGGCGCCGGGTGCGGTCGGTGCGGACGGTGCCACCGTCAAGAAGAAGGCACGCAATCTCATCAAGGAACGGTCGTCGGCAGACGTGCCGGAGCAGGAAAATCCCATCTCCCGGCTGATGCAGATCCAGCAGGCGCGCAAGGAGAAGCAACCGGTGTACACGCTGGTGGAGAACGATCGACCGAACGTGGGCCGGCGCCGGCAGTTCACGATGGAGGTGGCTGCCAGTGGCTGTCAGGCAACCGGCGTCGGCATGACGAAGAAGGCCGCGAAATGGAATGCGGCTGAAGCGCTGCTGGTCGAGCTGGGTTACGCAACGCCGGATCCGAAAGGTTCACCGGCGGCGGCGGCGGTGACTTCGGCAGCGACTGAAAACAAGGAAAACCAGTCCGGTGCTGCAAACGATTCGTCCCCGTCGGGTGGGAAGCGACCGCGGAAGGTGCGGTTCCAGGGTGAGTCAGCGCAAGTGGCCGCTTCGACCGCGCTGACAAACGGTGTGAATCAAGGTGAGAGTTGCTGGAAGGTTTTTTATTTCTTTTTTTTTTGTCAAATTTAAATTGATATATTAAATTTGTTTTCCGTCAGGCAAAGGTGAGACTTCGAACGATTCGATGAACGACAGCATTGGCTCGAATGATAGTGCGGGCACGAACAGTTCCGGTGTGTCGAGTGCATCGTCCGTCGCACCGAAGGCCGACATTGGTGCGAAAAAGGAGCAGCTGATGTATCTAGCGCAGTTGTTGAAGTTTGAGGTAAGCAACGACTCCGAACCGCATCCCTGATCCTGATGACTTTATTCCAATCCCGGAGTTAAAGTTCAAATTCGGATCAAATTCTGAACATCCCATTGAAGGACCGTACTTCAGTGGCTTTCGTTCCTTACCAGTCAACACCTCACAGCTTCCAACATTCAATGTTCCAACCCACTTTTCCAGGTACAATTCTCTGACTTCCCGAAGGGTAACCATGGCGAGTATCTTACCCTAGTGATCCTCTCGACCGAGCCACCGCAACTGTGCCACGGTAGCGGTGCAAGCCTGCAGGAGTCGCACGACGAGGCGGCCCGCGGTGCCCTCGAGATGCTGTCCAAGATCGGGCTGGACAATGTGAAACCGAAGGCTGCGGCGAGCAGCACCAACAACACCGCACCACCAGACGATGCCATCCCAAGTCCAGCGTCAGCGGTGTCAGTAACCAATGCGGTGGTACCGAACAGCAAATAAGAATCTGTGCGAAGCGTGCGACGTTCGCGTGAGTACTACTAGCACCAGCTTGACAGAGAGAGAAAGAGAAATGGTTGAGTGAGTGTCTCTAGGTGTGTCAGTGTCAGTTGTCTAGCAGTGTAATCGTTATCCTTGTTAACTAAAGGGAACCAAGAACGAGAGAGCGTGACGTGGTGGGAAAGAAGAACAAGCACAAGCGGACTTAACAAATGCAAAAACGAGCAGGGATCTACGATGGATGCGGGAGGAGAGAAGCCCGATTTCCCGATCGACCCACTCAAAACCTCCCAGTTTCTTCTTCGTTGCGTTTTGTTTATTTGTTACGTTTTACGTTTGATTTTTTGTCCAAACATTTGCTATTTTTCTATGCATATTGTGTGCCTCTTACTCCTGGTGTTGGCTTCACCGGCCAATCGGCAGGAGCAGGAGCTAAAGGAGGAACGCAAGAACGATCGCACAGAATGCTGCAAGCTTTTTTACATTTGCATCGCCATCTGCAGCTTTCGGTCGGACGGTCCGATTTTGCGTGCTGTGCGCCATTGCACCATTCATCACAGCGAAGTGCCAGCATGAATACTACCTGTCCCACAAGTCTGATAGACAGCAGCGTTGGCAACATAATTTAACAAAGCTACAGCGCTGTGTGCGAAATCGTGCGTCGAGGAGAACGCGTGATGGCGCGTACGGTGGCTTCTACACACACACATATTCGAACAAAAGAAGAAAAAAGGAAGCCACGTGCGATCCACCGTAGAATTGATTACCATTTACCTAAGTGAAGAGTTTGAGAACATCTACAACCACCAGTTTTGCGAGGGGTGCTAAACTCGGAAGAGGGACGTACTGAACGAATAAGGCAAAAACAAAACAACAACAGCAACTACTACAACTATTACAGCGAGTAGAGTGAAAAGTGAGAATGTGCATGAAGGTTCTTGAATAAGCAGCGTAATTATGTAGGCCGATAGCGTTTTCATTAATAATTTAAAAAGGCGAACGGGAAGCTGATTGGAGTTGATTCTTGATCGCTGACTAGCACCACTGGTCGGTAAATTTCCAATACCGGCAATAGCGGCTGAAACCCTAGTCAGCGGATCAATGATTATTGCTTGCGATACATATAATACTCTGCGCCACGCCCGCGCGTGTGACTCTTAATGTGGCGTAGTGGTAATAGGTAGTATTCGTAGTTTGTGTATTCCGTTTGATAACCTTCATCATACTGCTTTTCATCAAGTGTGCAACGACGTAGAGGAATGCAGTAAAATCCCGAACATCAATATTCGAAAGCGCGCCCTCTGGTGGAGATCGAGATTTTACTAGATTCTGAAGCGTTATGCGCGTATCGCGGTGGTGCCGCCTCCGCGGAGGTAGACCGAGGGCGAGGGCTTGGACGGCACTCCTTCCTGGGATATGAAAGTGCGTGTTGGAAGTGCTGCAGCAAACGCTTTCCCCCAGTCGAAGGTGTCGTGGAACTCGTCGGTTTCTCGTCAGCCCCAACGAATGGGACGATACGGTACCCCATAAACTTAAGTGTGTTTCTGCTAGTGTTCGTAACGGCAAACTGTATTTTGTAATCTGTGTAAGAAATGTATTTTTTCACTACTCACCGAACCGATCCTGTGTCCTGTGCACGGCCAGGATACGATACCAACTACACATTTCCATTACTACCATATCTAAGCAATAGTGTTGTATCAATCTCAATCTTACCAAACCAAGCAAAATACGTACGTACATGACAGGATAGAAAGGGAAAATTTTGGTTTACTTTCGGTAAACAAAAAACCAAAAGCAAACCAACCACATACAATAGCGATGCCTCCAAATCGGCCAAACGATTTTCAATTGGTAAACGGCACCACGAGAAAAAATTACATCTTTTACCCGTAAGTGAAACACACCACACATTTTATTTAAGATCGAACGTTTACAATGCATCACAATTTAGGAAAACTCCCATTATTAGGCATATGGTAATTGATGTGTGTATGAGGAAGGACGACATGATTTAGGGATTCAGAGAGGCGGAAAAAGCGAGAAGTTTATTGATCGTTCTTGTGCGGAAACCTAGACGGAAACCTGTTCCAGCAAAGCCATTGTCGCATCAAACTCCTGTGTATATACGAATTGCAGCAATGGTCGGCAAACCATTGCAACCAGCACATCCATTTTAGTCTTATTTATTGCATCCGTTTTGCATTATCTTAGTCACCTGCTAAACCAAGCGGTAGGAAACCGTATGAAAAAGGACGTACATGTATCGTTTTGCATTTTTTTTAAATAATCTGTGTCCTTGTATTTGTTTGGAAGTCCCAGTTGCCCAGTGTAACAGCTTTTGTCAACCAAGAACGATCGATAAACGAGCCGATACTATAAATCTCCATGAACCACTTTCGGCTGAACCAGTTAACCAAACTCCGTTTCCCCTCCCCCTCTCCCCCCATCCCCTCCTCATTTTGGTGGAGGGCAAAGCGACGACCACCGGGTTTACGATGTTTACTGTCAAAGCGATGCCGATCCTGTTTTATCCAATACTGTTTGGAGCAACATCAGTTAGAAAGGAAAAAAAATGCCCTACGCAAACACTACGCGACTAAAACAAAGGCAACGGAAAACAAAAACAGCATCCAGAAAACAGAAACAAAAAAGGTAACGTAAACATTCATGATGTTAACTTTTGAAACATAGCGAAACAAAAATGCGTTTGCGCCTGTTTATTAACTTATTACGCGGTACTACTTAAGGAGTAACCACACAAGTAAAAAACAAAAAAAAAACAAAAAAAAAAACAAAAACAAACAAAAACTTCAAAGGCAGCCTATATTTTAAGAATATCGTCTAAAAGAAGATCGTTAAACAGTTTTTGAAAATTTTAATAGATCAAAATGGATACACGAAATCATATGGAGAAGTTGCCTAGTCGAAGCGAAAGAGAGAGATAGAAAGAGAGAGAGAGAGAGAGAGTCTAGATACAAACCTATCTAAAGCAAACGAAAAAAACGCTATTTAAAACTATCGATGGTTCTCGAATGTTTGCATAACTTCCCCAAGCACATGCAGGATAACAAAAATGGTAACAAACAACAAC
>JXWZ01010711.1:0-13983 GCA_000956215.1 Anopheles farauti No. 4
GGGGGGGGTGTAGATGTGCTCTCCAACAAGCGTAACCCGTAGGACCCTCGGGAATGATCTTATTCTGGAGCGCTCAATCGTTTGCTGGCAATTTTGCTTCACGGTTCTCCGATGGCTGGCAAATGGCCAGGGGTTTGAAAGTGAAAAAGAGAAAACGTTGGTTCAATCCTTTTTGCTGTGTGCAAAGTTTGTCACACCACGTGATATCTTGCAGGCGAGGCAGTGATTGAGACTTTTGGAACGGATGACAATCTATGAGGAATTTATGTCATAATGGAAAGAGGACAACAAAAAGACGTCATACGGTTAGTTGGATCGAAATGTGGAGCACTGTGAAGCAAACAAAAAATAGCAAGGAGGAAATATGATGCAATCGTATCAAACGCTGCAGATTATGATGCAATTTTTGCATTCAGTTTAATGAGCACATACAATGAACGTGCTATATTGAGCATTGATGCAGCAGATTCTACTTTTAAAATTCACCTGCTCATCATTCTGAAAACGTAGCGAAGAATTTTATCGTTAGGTAATAATTAAAACATAGCTACTGATAAATTTTTACAGCAGTAAAAGGAAGAATAATTAAAATCTGTTGATAAAAAAAGCTGCAAGAAAAGATGGAGCATAATTGTATAAAATATCAGTTTGAATCATTAGGAGGATATAAACATTTACAAACAAATAATATTACTAAACCCAAGCTTCCTTCTTCACCACCGGAGCACAGTATTGTATGTTTTCGTCAGCATGTCAAACTGTCATCGAGTGATTAGCAGACAATATAGTACAGAGCAAAAAAAACATAACTCGCAAAAAGTTACATTTTTCTTGGATTAAAAAAATAAACCTATGAAACAGCATTTTTTGTGTAAAGACCTAGGTCAACTACATCGTTTATGACGCTTGCTATCAACAGTGAGGTCGTCAATGTCAGAAGCGAGACGTCTACACATCATTAGGCCAATCCTCCGAACCTGAATTGGTGATTAATGCTAGATAAAGGCTCGAACAGCGAACTCGCACTGTTGTTTGGGGTAACTACCCGTTGTTGGTGAACGCGTACGTAAACGTGATGAAAAATGATGAAATCATACTGCGAAACACACACTCACGCGAGACCGTGCGGTTCCGATACCTGTTGTGGCTAAGTTCCATCGCGGTACGCGTCACTGGAGAAACTTGCCGTTTGGATTTCACCATACTGACGCAAAAATCGAACGATCCTGACGACACATCGCTCCAGTCCGGCATACACAGTTTGTCCGTTAAAAAAACTGTTAAGTGTGTATTGGGAGGATTTCGCGTAAAGCGGAACCAAATCCGTCGTTGCAACAGTTGTCCAAAACTGTTAGCCAAAAAAGTGAGCATGAAGCGGAGGAGATTCTTCTTTTTACTGTGCCTCGTTGCCCTTTCCGTGAGTCGCATGCATGTATAGGTGATGGCAATGAATAGGCCGCTCGGTAAAACTGTGAAGTGAACAGGCCCACCAGCGTTGGGTTTGGAACCGAATCGCCATACGTGACGACTCGCATGAAAGAGCAAAAATTGAGATTGATGACTGGCAGGGGAAATATTTGCGCACCCTGTGCCAACAGTTGATCGGAGACAGAGGCTTAGTACGTGGGGCAACGACAGCGGCTCGGTTAACGTATGAGACATCATGCACGCACCACCAACGGATAATTGATGTTGAACGACTGAGGCGTAGATGAGTGGAGACTTTCGTCAAACTATTGCTGTAGCCACACTGCACGTTATTTGATAGATTTAGATGATGTGGTATCGTTTATCATTCATTTGTTTAGTGTTCTCGATTACAACTAGCATACCAAACAGTACAAACATGTTTCATGTTATTCAAGATCTTTGCGAAAGCGACCTTGTGCTTGCGTCTTTCATGTCGTAGCTGAAAATGTGCTTTGATTTCATGACGTAAAGCGTGATATGATGTTTGCTCAGAAAGTATGTTTATCACGTTGGGATGAATGTTAAAAGCAACGAGTTCTCAACCAAAGATTGATTTTGATCACAATCATGCCAGTTGCGTTCACTTTACCAGATGGTTACTATTTTCACAAACCGGTTTGAAAATAAAAACCATCAAAACCACAACTAGAAGCTGTTGGACACACGTGCTTCTTATGCTGTTGATGTGTTGTACACGCGAAGTATCATAAAACTGACTCATTGCAAGTAAGATTAAAGAACCGGCGAAACAAAGTGGCCACACGGTGAAACTGAACCCGAAGAAATGAGGCGTGAGCAATAAAAATGGACATTGAGGCCTAGGCAATGTATGTTTCATCGGTTTGATTTACGAAAGGTCATAAATTCAACGATAAGTAGTTATCCATTACATCAGTTTCAGACCTCGAATACCCGCCTCATATCGTAGTTCTACAGTATTCAAGATCTTGAATACTTTAGGATGAGATAGAATTACTAAATTTAGAACATCATGTATTACTAAACGCTATTTCGCCTAGCCATGTGGAACACTCTGATTGACTAGACTTACAGCTGATTATTTGATACGTGAAGGGAAGATTAATTTCAAGAGGAAAAATGCAAAATGATGATTAGAAATAGAAAAGTTAATTCTAATCAAGATGCACAAGTAAGCTTTGTTAAAGCTAGATGAAAATCACTTTTTGTGTGACAAGAGAATAACACATCTTTTGGGAATATGTCTTTAGGAAAGCAATATCATATTTTTAATGAATTTCACTACTCAAAAGAACCATCCTAAAATTAGATTGCAGTGGAAATCTTTTCATACGCTCCAGGGCGAGACCTTGCATAATACGAGAATCAAATTACATTATGGAAAAATATCGATACTTTATCCATAAATGCTAAGTTAAGAACACCGTACAGTAAAGGTATACAGTAAAGGTATACCAGAACAGTAAAGGTATACCCGAAAAGCAAAACAATTTCTGTAGAGAAAAAACAGAGAACGGAATGATGGCACAAGGAGGTGGTGTTAGTGTAGGCAATAAAATAATGTGCAAAGAAGAACGAAACAATGCCCGGGGGGGGGAATTCACAGCTCTAGCATAAACACGTGCCTAGGTGTACAAAGTGGAACAGAACAAAAGAAGGGGAAAATGATTCTACCAACAGCGATGCGACGAAAATCGATGTACCCGAAGGCATATTGAATTGGAAATCAATTCTATGACCACTACAAATTTCCCATTCTCTAAGTCCAATTTTCTCTCGCTAGGAAATGCTGCAAAAATTACATTCTTTTATGTCTTGAAAAATAAAGAAAAACGTTGATAAGAAACCTTGCGTAAAAAACACAAATGGTGGACACTTGTCCGTATAAAGCGTATGAAGTATAACATTAACACACTGTCGTTATTTTTTATACTACTGCAGGAAATTCGTGATGCCGCCCTTTTGACGATGGAATGCAGTAATGAGAGCTACAACGAGCAGGCAACCCAACGACCTGCCTACTACCTTTGTAGTAGCTTTCTTTCTCGAGCTGCATATTTTACTTTGCTTTTCCTTTTCCAATAATAAACGGATCCATACATTTCGTCCATCCTATAGCACCCGTTAATGGTTGTTGTGTGTATGTGTGCAAGTATTTTTTGTTTATGGAAACAGGAAATAGCTTAGCCTTTTCCTAAACCGCCTGATTGCGATCGTGTAAGCACGGAGAACAAACTGGTTCGATACAATTTTCCCGTTCAGGTGGAAATATTTATTCGGGCTTACTTACCATACACGTGCTGCACAGCGAAATTAATGGCGGCACCGAAAGTGGTTGGTAAGCATTACCATAAATCGCATAAAAAGAAACGAATCGAAGGTATTTTGGTAATATTTTACCTCAATGGTCGCAAACTGGTACCAAATAATCAATTGTGGCTGCTTCCCGTGAAGATGCTACCATAAGCGTGAATCAAATTCACGGCAGGTGTAATTGGTAAGCTCATAGCCACATTTCACTACTTCCTTCAACTACTTGTTGGGAATGCCTGTTACGGGGTTGACTCACTTTAAGCGTCCAGAAAGCATACAATAATAAAATCATTTTATGGTAGATTTTACTACAAAATGTATACAAAATATGATATCAACATTTATATGATTTTAATGAATCTAGTTTAACTATAAACTGTTTAATCGATGTTCAATTCTCTGAAACTAACAACAGGCTCAAGTTTACACTAGTGTTTGCAGACGGGACATACAGACATACCACAAACGTATACGATTGTAAACATGCTACACGGAGTGCGTCGGCAAGATTCGATCGAAAACCGGTTGCCGAAAGTGAAATCAAAAGCGAATAATGGAGAATACGTCATCAACCGTACAGTAGCACAACGAAAACGTGTGCATAAAATAAGACAAAATTAAACTACCAGTTCAGCTTCATCTGCAGAGTATTTTACTGTGCAAAAGTATATAGCAAAAATGCGTAATGTAATGCACTAAACTTCATAATAATCCCTTTCAAATTGGGTAACCAGGTAATGAACATAGTGGGAATAGTGGCACCCAAGCGGCATGGCAAACAACTCCTGTAGCAATGGTTCGAATTCGAAAGTTGATATCGCCATTCTCTCACCGTGCAGGGAGGAATCATTCAGCACCGACCGAACTGGATTTGCGAGCTAAAAAAAAAAACATAAGCCAATCCCAAAATCATCGAACTCGGTATGAAGTTCGTTAGAAATGTCCCGATTTAGCTAAGGCAGTCAGTATCGACGTGTCTCTCATGGGCCCCAACAACTCACCATAGCTTGATGAGTACTTCCACAGATGGCGCGCTAGTTTCTATCTAAGCGAGAGGTCACAACACACACGCGGTTGTCCTACATCTTGACCTATACCAAACGATATTCTATTCTGCGCGTTCACCTCACCTCAGAAACAGCGACAAAATCTCCATCACGTGCAGGTATGTATCGCTTTGCGTGGGGTGGGAGCGTACCAGTAAGCGAAAGGGACTTGTAAAAGCTTGCCAACCAACAAAGTCAGTGCGAGCGAGTTTTTGGCACCATTTGATGGAGGAACGTGTGAAACTACTACGGTTTTAACGACTGCCCGCAACAACGGGTGACTTTTTCGAAGGACGGGAGTGGATCCTGCACCCGGTTCTGTATCGTTGATGCTCTGCAGGTGTGCACGAAGTCGTTGCTGCAGCACAATGGCATATCTCGAACCGATGCACGTAGCAGATTGTGGAAGGCACCTGATGATGATGATGATGGCAAGTTTTGCTCGAAACTTTACGTTAGGTGCCAATGTTTGATTGATGCTAGGAGAGGTTTACCCTCGGAACGGTTAGGTAACAATTTTCGACACAGGATGTATCGTTCGTTTAACTTTCCGACGACCGTTCGACGGGTGATGAGTCAAAAGCTCCAGTGGATCCTCCAATTATCGGAAGAGTTTAGGTTATGCCTTTGGGGAATTTCGACATCCGATAATAGTGATGAAAGCTACCTTCCCAATGGGTTGTCGTGGTGCTATGTAATAACTTAAAATCCCCACCAGCTCACGACAAACTTCACTTTGTTTTCTTCCCGAACGGTTTAATCAACCATGCTTCCCAAAGAATGCATTCCGAAAACTTTGGATTCTCCTTTCCTTCGATGGTGAGCAAAGCAGTGAAGTAAGTTGGCAAATAGTAGCCATCACAACCGATTGGAACATGCCACTCACGTCAACCCGGGTCGGTCGCCTAAAACCGATGTGTCAGATGGTTTGCGGTTGGGGTTCATGGCGTTGTGCAAAATTCGATGATTCCTTGCGGTTGTGTGACTTGTTGTTTTTGACTAGCGACTCCGCACAGAAAGAGACTCGACTTTTGGCCGCACGGTGTACGCAACCGAAGAGGCAGCTTGATTTAACTCAGCGTTTCTCGCTTTTATGCCAAGTAGTATTCCACACCATCATCCACACCAGTGCCGTCTTGTTGATAGTCCCACGCGAGTGGAAAAACTAATTTGCTAAAATATTATTTATGAAAGCGCAACTGCTGGGGAAGGGTTAATATAAATAAAACCCATTAATTAGATTACCATTAGTGGGGATTTATCAGAACTGGGTGCAGCAGCACGGCCAACGCTGTCGTCTCGGAAAGCGGAATGGAGTTAACCAACACAAAAAATAGATAAACAGTGGAGGGTTTGAAAAAACCCAAACATCTCCTCAGATATCAAAGGCATTCACGTATCGGAGAGAATCCCCGGTGGATAATTCTCGATGAGCGGAAATAAGGACGTCGTGCAAGATGCAGGATTTGATACAGCAATGGGCACGCTTCAGATGAGTTCAGTGTGAGGATCTGTTCTTACTTAAGATCTTTAGTGGAATTAAGTATCGTTAAAAGATTCCACACGTAGCAGGACCGTACCACCGCTTGCAGGTAATGGTTGGCAAGGAAGGAATCGGTCCGGAAAACCTTCGTAATAGTAGAGTGCACAGCCCAAGCTGAGGGTTTGGTTCTCTATTTACATTTCAATCCCGTAAAGCTTTTCGGTAGATTTCAATTATGCGAATAAATAATTCATTATTAATCCAAACCGGTACGGATTTTCACATTCGGGCGTAGTGATGTGAAAGCTTCAGTGGCAGATAAGTGTTGCCGCCTTGAGGTTTTGGTGCATTCGATGTTAATGTCCGCTTGAATTGGAAAATAATTTACGAAACCCATTATCTGCAGGAAAAGATTACAATTGGCTGGGGCCAATGGAATCGTAGCTTTGCGGAACGTTGCTAAATAACTCACTCTCAGCTTAGGGAGTTTGGACGTCTCTGGAGTTTAAGTTTTGCCGTGACAACCAAGCGCTTATGTGTTTCCCTTTGAATGCGAATTAAATTATACTTCCTTTATAGATTCTGGTCGAATGCGTTTCGCAAAATTACTTCAAGTTGCTTCGTTTACAATTCACAGCACGGGTATTATGATGACAATTTGCGTACTACTAAATTAGCACGGGACATCCACTAAAGATTCTGTCCACGAAAGCTAATTATTTGTAGTAGCGTGAATTTCATTGCGGAGCTGAAGCTGAGGAATGAAACGAAATGAAAGCATGGTTGGTAATTACTCTTATATTTGAAATTAATTATCAAATTAATGAAGCCGTTTAACTTCGCCACCAGGTAACGCTTTGTCGGACACAGACCCTCCGAATCGCACTGCGAAGCTCGTGACAAGGATGCTGTCGTGCCGTTTCGCCGCGAACGATATACCCGTACTTTAAACATTCACCAAGGTCGGACGTATGGTTGGTCGTCCTGGGGCGGTGGTGCAGTTTCTTTGTCTATGCTGATTAAGTATGTATGAATTAAAGAGTTTTATCATCTAAACTACATTAAACTTCGTAGTTTTACTACATGCATTTTAGCTTTTGGTTGGTTTTTAAAAAATTAAAGAACATGAGAAAAAATGGGTTCATGTAGTATTTATAAATATACTTCATGTAAAGCTTAAAGTTGATAAAAACCATTTTAATTGCTTCTGTTACATGCTCCATGCCATATTATTTCACCAACAAAGAACTTTCATACGATATGCATCTGCTAGCTGCAAGGCAAGATACAGCCAACGTAATGGAATAATCCAAATTTTCAAAATGTTGTTTTTCTCGGTTGCGTTCGTTCGCTTACATTGAAGCAAACGGTTAAATGCGATGCCAGAAGGTGGCGGATAATTACCGCAAGATGAAAGCACACCGCAATGAATAAAACATGTTATTTTAAGAGCAAGCATAAAACCGCGAACAAATAAAATGTTCCATTTTCCAGGGGCATTTTCCATTTAAAATGTTCCATTTTAAACCATCCGGGACAAAAAGTAAAATCCGTGGGCATGCTCTACCATCTCTATAGAAGAAAAAAAAACAACATTATCAAACAGAACAAACATTCACCAGGGAGCGAGAATGCAAGCAACTAACCAATTTAAAATCAATCTCAATGCTAATCAAGAGCTTGGCAAATTTCTTCTTCCATCGAGGTCCGTACACTTCACATCAGAATGCATTCCGTTTTTATCAGAGCACTTTCTGAAGAAACTGCAATACAATGTTGGCATAAAAATCACTAAAACAGTTTCCCCACCCCACCCATCTTTTATCAATGTGCGCACAACTCGATGGTTCGATTCTTTTAACCGGTCGCGGCATAATAACATTTACATTTATTAACGTCAGCATAATGTTGTTCCGATAGCGCGCTATCTTTGATTCCCGTTTTAAACGCTCAGCAGAATGGAAAGAAAGATAAAAAAAAAACTAAACAACCAAAACTGTAAGCAAGCAGCGGCAACGTACTGACGAGCAAGAACGCAAAACGCCTGGAGTGGCATGATTTTGATCGAAGCTCGAAGATTTTATTATTCAATTGAATCGAACGAGTTTGGCTTGTTATCCTTGACGGATGGGTTTTACCCCTACACCCCCGCCACTCGCTCCCTTCCCCATCGCACTACCAATCCTATTCGTACCCCGAGGACGTTTTCGTTGGAAAGTTCTCTCACGAAACGAAAATAAAACAAAGCTTTAGCTCGGTGCAATGGCTTCGAGGCGGACGCATAGGGAAGCATTCACTCGGAAAAACAGTTGCAACCCCTACCTCTCCGGTTTGTGGTGTACAAGAAGGCGGACTTTCCCAAGCATTTAGAGGGAAAAAGTGCACCTTATCTGGCATGCCCTCAGGGTGGCAGCCCTTTTTTGCAAAAGGTACAGGGAA
Organism: Anopheles farauti No. 4; assembly: GCA_000956215.1. Lineage (NCBI taxonomy): Eukaryota > Metazoa > Arthropoda > Insecta > Diptera > Culicidae > Anopheles > Anopheles farauti No. 4. The sequence continues at coordinate 8,731 of JXWZ01010711.1, forward strand.
AAAAAGCAACGGATGTGCAACAACCGATCCGTGCCGTTGCAAAAGCATATCCTTTTGCCCGCTCGAGGACGGGGGCTAGGGTAATTGAACTACATCTCTAAATCTTCACCATCCGCTGTCATAAAGGTGACACAAAGGAATTATCCTTCGCTCATCCGATCGGTGTCGTGTTATTGTTTTTTTGTGAGTATTATTTTTGTATTGTTTATCCTTTCGGTCCGTTGTTTTCGTCGGTGAAGCTGCAGCTGTCTGTTTGATAATGTGTAGGATTCGGTGCGATGATAATAAGCACAATGATGATGGCGATCGTTTCGCTGCTGTGTGTGGGACAATATTCTACTGCACATAGCAAGCTCGACGTCTTCAACATGCTGCACGTATCCCGCCGGGGGATATTTTGTCGACAGGAAACTGAACTTTCCACAGCATGGCAGTTGTCCCATCGAATGCCCCGTTTTATATCCTTTTCTCCTTTACCTCAATCGTATTACATGCCACCGTACCGGACAAGATGGTAGAGCTGTTTAAAACGCCAAGGACTATTAACAGCACGACGATCTGGATGTGATTAAGTGAATAGAGAACGTACAATTATCTACTCCCCATTGTAGTGCCCCGAGCACAATGATTGTATAAAGCAAGGAGTACCGCAATGATGCCCATGTTGACCTGCTCTCCAAGAAATTTTCACTAGTGAGCACCTGTGACAAGCGGTTAATGAATGAAATTCTGTTCTTGAAAGTTTACAGAACCATACAATACTAAAACATTGAATTAAGCACAGGTTTTCCGAATCCAAGGAACAATAAATGAGATAAGCTATACAACAATAAGCAATATTTCGTTTGAAGGGATTTTTACAATTCTAACTGATAATTCTATGATTTTTAATTGAGTAATCAATAATTTACAACATTCAACATACCACATTTCCAACATGCATCATCAGTCCAATCCACGACAGGATTATTGCAATCACGAACGCGACACCTCGTAAAGATAATTTGCAACATCATCAGTTCGTAACAGTTAACTTTTATGAGCACTGTAACAATGCAACGCTGAACGTTAGTATACACCCGATTGCATCGTGCAGAGACTCCCTTTTCACGCTTTTGAATGAATATCACACAATGATTTTATATACTTAAAAGGCGTATTTGATTTTATCAAATAGAGCATGACATAAGTATAAAATAGCAAAACGTCGGTACAGTTGGAGTTTTGTACGGAAAATTATAAAATGCAAAAGTGCAAAATGGAAATTAAAATTAACTTTCTCCAAATATATCTTTCATCGCTATGAAATAACAAAAATCTTAATTGACTGTGAATGCGATTCCAGCAAAATGAAATAATAAGGAAAACGATTCATTTTAAGGAACAGATGTACATGTGCATCGATCACACAACCGTTACACTTTCACACTAACTCGCATTATGGACGGATATGTTCCGAACAGTTTACATAGCTATTCACAAGCAAGCGAATCTTTTACGATGAATCATAAAAAGAGGCAAACGTCATTTCAGAAGCTAAGAACGAACTATAGTGTGAAATATCCTCTGCTTTTTGACACTACTCCCACTCATGGGATTTGAGGTTACCCAATCGAATAACCTTCCAGCCGTTCCGGTCAATTTGCCTTCGTGATGTATTTTGTGGCACCTTTTCAAGGCTCCTTCAGGAAAAAGTTGCTATCTGGTCGGAGACACGGTGAAAAAGCTTTGACGAGTCATGTTAAGCCTTAGCGGCAAAGCAAGAGTGACGAAGCAACACAAACCGCAGTGCAGCACCATCCCAACCCAGTGGACGTGCTTTCTTTGAATGCAAGTGGCAAATAACATGGATACCAAATGCAAGCGAATATTACCTCTGCCGACCAACGGTGTCCCTGGAGTCTAAAGGGTTGCACTTGCTGCAAAGGTGACCTTGCCATCACCTTGAAACTAAGCGATATTAACTATGCACAAAGATATCCTTAACACCCACTGGGCGGATATATGAGCACGTTTCCATGGGTGCAAATTCACAACGTTGAGTTTGGTGTATTCTGTAAAAAAAATGTGGGAACGATGTTGTTGGAACAGAAAATGTGCAATTTCATTGCAACGTTGTTAACAATTTTGTTCACAAATTTAACCGATGAAAATAATAGTAATGGTGGCCAGGGATTGTGTGTCACATTGTCACATAGCAGGTTTAAGAGAATAAATTTCCGCAATTTGCTGATATGGATAAGAACTTTTTTAATTTATTTCCCATGAGAAGATCATGCTGTTTTATTTCAATTGTAATTTGAAAAGAAGTAATATTGATATAGCGGAAAAGTATTTAGGTATTTGAATAATTCTTGTATCTACAGTTTAAATATTGGTCCGCAGGTTAACCATTGTGGCTACATTATTAAACGCTTCCCAATGCGCAACATTTGTAAATGAGAATATATTAAAAGAAGAAAAAAAATTATTACATCGAGGCAATTCGATATTGTTTACTATCTCGTTTCACAGCAACAATGAAACAGTCACTGTGTTCTTTCCACGGCACTGTGCGCCCATTCGGAGTTGTCAGCGATGAAAGAGATATTTGACACTGAAAGTGAAACGAGATATCTCTTACCACGTTCGCGGTCTTTTAATCAGTGACAAAAAAACACACATACACACAAGATAATCTGAAAAGGTTTCACGCTAGGAGGAGAACCAAACGTTTTCTGACGCTGGGAAGTGTGGAAATTGATGTATCACTTTCGCTCTTGGTCAGGTGGTCAGGTTGTCTGGATGGTGGATCGGCATTCCCAATCGGTTTCAGTATAAAAGGTTATTCCTTGTAGTGGAACAGCCGCTAGCCGGTTTGCTAGCCGTATACCTATCGCTCATACGTAGGCAGATGATGGAGCGTTGAAAATGAGACCGTCTACTCTAGCCATTTGATCTTCCTATGAAGCATAAGTATAAAGGGCTGATTTGAACGCCTGAAGCAATTCTTCACAATGATTTTAGTTGTGTAACTTATTTTGGAATTGGTAATATGAAGAAAGTACACTGAAGTAGCAAATATTTCATTAAAGGTGAAATGTATGTAACATAAATTGTTTTTAACTGTTGCTGACAGCGCTAACAATAAATCAAACATCTAACAAATTATAGTCTGAACTGACTCATCGCCGGAACTAAGGCTCATGTTCGCTGTTGAACAAGAAGTAATGACAAAAAATGCATTAAAACCTATTCTAATGGATTCACCACGAAAGCACGCGTACACCTCGACCATCCACGTCTTCGTTACGTAATGAAAAATAGTCTATTAAAAAAGATTCCATTCACCACACACGTGAGTGGCGGCAGTTTCTCGTATTGGTTTGTTTTGCATCGCACCGGCGTTGCGTTCTTGGTGCAACTTCATTCGCGAGATTTTGCTCGTCCTTCACACCACTACATGCAGCAACGCATTCCCGTTTTGCCGGCGGTTGTACCCATTCCGCCACCATCCAGTATTTACCGGTCACGAGGTTGTCGATTTGTTATTGCATTTTCCTCCCCAACCGAGTCACGTGTTGCACTTGGAGTCGGTACATCACACACATACAGGCGAGCAATTTGCACACTGTACCGGGTCGCCGGCTACGAGTTGCTCATCCAGATGCACGCGGAACGGTGGTATGCCATTCCGGCCTGTGGTCATCTGCGGTGCAGAGGCCTGAAATTGAATACGTCGCATCGATTGCACCACTACACCAAAATCGCACAAACACACACCGGAACAGAACAGCCGGCTGAGAAGCGATGAACGTGTGAAGGGAATTAACGAGAGCGGCTCATGCAAGTGCGACCTCGTAATCATCGAGTGCATACCAGCGAGTTGTTTGTGCATTTTGCAAAGCTCAACGGAACTAAAATCGCACAAATACTGATGTGCGAGGTAGCACTCCATACAGCATTCGTTATTCGGTGTGCGTGCTGGTGAGGTGGGCTCACATCGGAAGGTGTTTTTTATTTGCTACAAAAACGTGATGAATTTATCCAAAGGAACAATGAAGATGTGATGTACCGGTGCAGCTATAAATGGACCCATCAAAGAATAAATCCCCAAAAACTTGTTTTTCTCGTTTGGGAATGCTTGTTTTCGTACGGACTGCTCGTGCTAATTCTTTTTATAGCTTTCTATCGAACATGAATAATAATGCATAATTGTTTCAGGTTGTGCCTGGTCTTTCATCAAACGTTTTTTTTTGTAGGCTTCCTTCTGCTTAAGATGCATGATATCGATGTGACATTTACAAGGCTATAAAACAACTTGATGTGTTTTTAGAAGGGATTTATCTAAAACATATTTAAAGCAATATAATTTAGGTCATTATAGTCAGTTAGGTCTAATTATCTGAAAACATGGCAAGATGGATTTTTTCTCTTGTCCAAGATTTAGATAGAAGAACCTAAAACGATTCAATTATATCATATCATATGCTCATGACATGTCCTATTAAATAAAAACAATTTCAAACATGTACAGAGATTTGGGCCCTTGGAGCAGAAAAACGGAAATGAATCCATAGTTTAAGTTACAGAAAATTTAAATCGATTTCGAGGAGCTGTAGAGAAACCCATGTTTAAAGATACACAATTCTGTTTCTAAGCCCACTCTGTTGGCATTCTATTGGGATTGATGGGCTCAATTTCTCTTTGTTAGCAAATTTTACCCGCGGACAAATCATACGCGGAAAACAAACGAAAGCGCGAAATAAACTGCTAAACCACGTGCAAAAGATACGAGGAAATCTCTGACCTGAAACTGCCATCTACGTCGCGCAAACACCTTAACGAGTACGCGCACAGTGACAAAACCGTTGCCGGAACAAATGTGTAGCTTTTTTACGAGCGAACCCCCAAAAGCCAACACGCGTAGGCAAAGCGAAACCGCGAAAAACAGGACGATAAAATTGCAGAGCCAAAGAGCAGCAGCAATTTGTAGTCGCTGGGAAACTGTCAGGAACCGAAGCATTATGGTTAATGGAAGTTCGGGCAAGGAAACGCAGATATGTTTTGAGCTTTTACAGCGTCACGGTTAAACGTCCCTTGATTTTTGGTGTTGGTCTGGTCGCCCGCACTGTTCATGATTCCAGGCGAAAGTTGTAAATTAATAGCATCTGGATTTTTGAGCCAGCACTTCTGTTGTCCCACTTGCTATACTTTTGACTGAAGCGGCCTGCAAAGCGGCCTGCTAAAATAAAAGAAGCAACATTGCATGCG
>JXWZ01010715.1:0-12439 GCA_000956215.1 Anopheles farauti No. 4
GGGTGGGTGGGTGTACGTGGGTGGACGGGTAGACGACAAGCGCAACGTTCCGTATCCGGTTGCCGGCAATCTTTGTATCTCTGGACGTGCCTGGACTTTGAGCAAACCGAACCGTAGAAGAAGACACACTTTTCGGTCGCTTCGAAGCGGACATCGATTCTTGGTACAATGTAGCGTCTTCGTGTGGGTTTGCTGTGTTTCTTTCATTTCGACACAAACACTTTTATTGGTGTGCAACGCGCGAGTCAATAATTTGTTTCATGTTAGGCATGCAGGCAGGCGGGCGAGCGGGCGGTAAGAAGATGTAAATAGTACATCTTCTAGAAAGGAACTTCACTAAAGTCCATCCTGTATGTGATGTTTATTTTATTTCAGCGCTCGAAAACCACCCACGGATAGGAGGGGAACACTTCATCAACCAGGCCCACCACTCGTCGGCTGAAAGGGAGGAAAGTTTTTAGGTTCCTTCACGAAAAAGGACCTCCACCGCACCGCACACTGGCAGCAAAAGGGGGCCGCAACTTTTGATGGTCGGTGGGCGAAAGTTTGGCCAGAGTTTGCTAGCCCATGCTAGTTGACTGTGCCCGCGTGTGTTGTTCTCCAATCAGCCGTCTTCACATACGCGACTAACGCGCCATCGTCCGGGGTAGGTGTAAGTTGGTCGCGCTTGCATTTGTAAAATTACCACAATATATGTGAATAGGGAAAACTTTTAACTTCTTTTAACTAACTGCACGAGAGAGTGAGCCGTCAGCTCAACATAATGCAACAAGCAACAAAACGAGACGGAAGGAAAAGCGGTGTCTTGAAAAGGAAGCGTGTAGAAAACTGTTAAACCGGATCCACAATGTCCAGTTTGTCATCGTCGTTTCATAAATGTTGGGTTTTCCTTCGCTGTGGCTCCGGATCGAACGTAAGGGAGGGGCCGTTTGAGACCGCTGAAACACGTTTCTTAAGGAGTTTATGAGCGACAACGGACAGCGATCGGGGGAAGGGGGAAAAGGATTAGCTGAGGTGAGTTTCGCCGAGGGTTTGACCACGTCGGAGAGGAGAGAGTTTTTCGGGGAAAAGAGTTTCGGCCGCTCAAAGGCCAAGGGTTAATGTGAAGTTTCTGTACTTTGTGGTCTGTTTACAAGGAATTGTGTCTAGCTGGACGATGACAAACTCGAGGAAAGGTGGATGATTTATGAGAAAGAATAAAATGTGAGTGAGCGTGTTTTTTTTCGTACGCACAAGATTTTATTGGACGCAAGCACACGTGTGTCCTGTAACCGGCAATGACCTTATAAGATATCCAAACGAAGCGGGATCACGTTAACACATAGCATGTTTTATTGGTGAACGATTAGTTTTTTTTTTCACCGTTAATCGTTAATGATGGGGTTACAAATAGTTTTGTCTTGCAGATTGCATGATTTCGAATGCATATGGTATGTAAGATTTATTACAAATGTAAGATCAATTTATTAATAAAAATGTGTATTAACAAAGTATAATCTATATCTTAAAGGAAAAACACAATGTGGTGTACTATACAATAAATCTCCTTGCCTGTAGAAAGAGACACTCTTCCAAAGGCGTTCAATATGGCGATTATGATTATTTTGAAATCCGGTCCGTACTTCAAATTCGATCGGAAATTTCACATTCATTGTAGAGAAACCACCGCCACCGTTCTCCATTAGCCGGTGGCCCTATTGGAGCATCTAATTGGATTCCTATCCTGCGTCCTTGTTTCCCTGTCCAAGGAATCATGCAACCCGAAAGAAGCCTCAATGAAGATACACAGCCACTACAGGTGCTTTGTCAGCTGGAGGAAAAATAAAATTACGGCTAAATAAAGCAAATAGATATCGGCCGTAGCGGAACGAAACCGGAAGGAAACTAAAAACAGGATATTAAGAAGGAAGAAAGAGAGAGAAAAAAACATCATTATTCAACCGAGCCCGTACGACAATGGCTCCGAGTACGGACGATTCCGTCTCGGCTTAGCCGCACAATGAGGCTACTAAATAACGGCTGAACTCCTGCGAAAGGATCCGAATGCATTGGCAACAGTACCATCGGATATTCGACTACGATGACGAGTGGAAGATTTTGTCATAGATGTGTACAGGTGAAGTACATCGCATCGTGGATATTTTTGGTTCATTTTTCCCGCACCGGGTTCGAAATCCTCGGCACGGGATCAGCATCTCGTTGGAGAACTGATTTGGTTGGTCTCGGGACGAGCGAGTCAGCGGTGACGGTGGTAACAATAACTATTGCTGGGTGATGGGGCGAAAGGGGAGGTGTACTACACCGACTCCAGCCCGGAAACCTTTTCGCCTGTCCGAAGTTGCAAGTTGCCGAGAGTGAAGCTCGTCCGGCCCGGGATGCAATGCACACAATGGGGAAGAAAGTTCGGAAAAAGATGATGACTGTGAGATGTCGTCAGCGCGTTTTCCTGAAGCGTTCTCCACTGTCCTCCAAACGCTCTGTTCGATTGAAAAGAACCTTCGTCCCACCGGCTCCTTAGATGCTCGACGATGGGCGACAACAATGATGATAAGTTCGTCGTAGCTGTCGTCGGCGTCGTCGCCACCGAGTTTTCCCAGCTCGCGTGCGCCGGTCCGGTCACCGGGCGGAATATTCTTGCACAACGCTGTGGCAGGGATGGTTTTACATTCCGGTCGAAAGGACGGCAAGCGTCCGCCACTAGCGTCTTCCTCCCAATCCCAGCGCTCAATCCCAAACCAATCCCAATCCACCGGATCCTGGCTGGTACACCTTTCCGGGGTACAAACGTAACGAGATGACATTTTCTCGCGACGGCACCGCAGCGTATGTAGCCCGACGTTAATAATATGTTTTATTTGTAAATTTGTATACCTTCATTTGAGGTAGTGACTCGAGTGCGTCTTTGTCCGTGGAAGATTGGGCGGGAGTCGAGCGAACTGGAATTTGTTATTGTAATGGTAACGCTGCCGTGTGTAAGGCTGCAAGGCAGCACGAGCAAGCCACTCGAGCCTCGGTTTGTACTGTTCGATACGCGGGGAGCAAGGGGAGCGTTTCTTGAAAATGCGCGGGCAGATTTGTGCATAGTTTGTGCAGTTTATTGCATTTTACCTGCTCGCGGAGGCGGCGGTCAATGCGGTGAGAGTAAAATCTTATCTTCCCGAACGAGCTATCTTAGTTTTTAGTAATGCATGACTTCTGGTGTATGGAAAATGATACACACTAACAGAGGAGTGTGTTTTGCGTGAAGCATCAGGATCGTGAAGAAAAGAGGGAAAGATGCTTATAAACGTATTCCAAAGAAACACTCTTTTCATCAACAGTTAGAAACTTTATTTTGCTTAGTAGGCGTGATTTTATTAGTAACGCAAATGTCCAGTAGATGGCGCATGAGACAATTAATTTTAATATTTGTATTGTTAACCGATCGCAATTGCTATTATTTATAAAATCACAAAAAAAGTGATAGTTCGTACCATACCAACTTCGGTTCAGATTGAAGTATTAAAATTGAAGTAATGAAATGTTTTCAGTAACCAAACTCCATTAAGCATCTAATGAAAAGGATACACTGTTCGACGTTCCGATCGTTCTGTATAATCCACCGCTGTCTTGAACGGAAGTTGTGGTTGCCAGAACTGCACGAATCGGAGCATAAGTTGCGAGAAGTTTTCTCCGCCAAATCCGTTCCCACTTCTCGTCTCCCTAAATGGTTCAGCGGGCCCGTAACCGCATCGCTTTTGGATCGCGCTCGTCCTTCCACCGCTAGCGTGCTTGCAGAAACACACAAATTTGCCTGCCACTTCTCGCCCGAGAAAGTCAACATTGTGCTGTTCGCTCGGGGTCGGGTTCGATTCGCCGAATGCGACTCCCGGAGCCGTTATCCCTACACAAATTGCTGTAAACATGTTCAACAGTGGTTTTTAATTAATTGAAAACAGATGGTGACGCGAAATCGGCGCGGCGTAGGGCTTGGATAATGGTTTGTGGCGAGAAGAGACAGAGATCGACACGAGCATGTCGATCGGAGCATGGTTTCTCAATTTGCATTAAATCTTCACCTCGTCAGCACATATGTGAAGGTGGAAGGTTTCCGTTTGCCTTCCTTCTGGCTCTCCTGCTGCTCTCCCTCCCGACTTGCAGGTACAGGGAACGGGAGTTCATTTTGTATTCAAACTAACCGTTCCTGTGAAACGGGCTGCCACTCCTTTGGCAACTCATCAACACGCGGTTGTGCAGATGAAAAGAAAATGCTCCCCCGGATCATGGATCTTGGTTGTTCTTCAGGCTTCTCCATTAGCCTTAGACAATGGTTGCAGCAGGTAGTTGCATGCCTTACTGCGTATCTACAGGTGCATCTTTCGGCCGTGGCTCATCATCTGTTTCTACCACCGAAGGCTTTCACCTAATGAATTAGTGTTTATATCCTTTCGGTTTGCTCCGTTCGCGGAATCTCTTCTTTCTGAGCATGAAAAGAACTTTTTTTCAGAGGCTCGTGGGCAGCTGCTTTTTTATGTTTTTGAAAACTAACCAAACCAACAAAAAAAAGGTATATAAAACCGCTCCACTTTCATTCAGAATGGCGCCGGTGGAACGACGCAGCTCGGAAATGGGAAAAATAATACAAAAAATCATCCACATGTGACCCACGACCCTCGTCCCCACGACGGCGATGCGGTTGGTTTTTGGTCGCTTTTATCACTCGGTTTGCGTTCATCATTGCTAATTAAAGTCTCCCGTTGACGTGATCCTTCATGTGCTCGGATGTGGAGCGTCGTCTAAGGGACCAGCGCTGGTTTCTGGAAAACGCCCAACGGAAGGAATGTTTCCATGTTGGGGCGCGGCGCACTTGTGGTGTGGTGGACCAATAACTTTCCCGTTGCGTCCTTTCGAGCGCGGCACGAACAAAAGAAGCGAATGTGAAAAATACCCACAAGAGACCAAATGGTTCACGGCTCGCGGAGCATAAAACAAGAGGATCCTTGAGCAGCATCGGCAAAACATTCATTAGCCAATAGGAACGAGCAGACGCAGCAGGCCTAGGAATGCGTGACAGAAAGCGAAGGTAGGTGGTGATTGTAAGATTGACATGTGTATGCATGCGTGTGTGTGTGAGAGAGAGGGAGAGAAAAAGAGAGAGAGAGAGCTACACCCTGCTTATAAATCGGGCTAGTGAAAGGGGCAAATCCCTATTCAAAGCCCATAGTCTAACAATGGTTCCGGGGGAAAACAATGACCATTCATCATAATTTTAGAGACCGCCGCTGCGTATTCTTCTTTTTTTAGAGAGACCCCCGTGCAATGTTCCTTTTTTTTGTACATTCTGCTAGATCAAAGCCTCGTGGAGGTTTCTATGAGGCTTTGATTCGAAACGAATAGTCCTAAGTCCTAAGTAGAAGTTTCAATTGTAAAATGAATGTAAATATGTTTTGATAGGACGAGTAAGTCGCCGGTTTTAGCGGTAGAGATTAGTATAACATTTTTTTATACTCCATTAATTTTGTGAAGATATACCCGAATTCGATCTAACAAACTTTTTAAACAAACATAAAAAACATTGAAGAATGGAATCATTGCTTGAATGTTATCTTTTTTCGTGTCGAATTGATTCATCAGAAATGCATTATCAAAAATAAATTTTACATGAGCTCAGCATCATTCCTCTGTATCCGAACTACCTATCCGAAATAAGCGTAATTGTTTTTTTTTGTAATATTCAATCATGGATTTACAAATCCTTTCGGGTTTTCGCATGCAGTTAATTACATTTTTAACGTTTTGTTTTAGTATCAATCAATTGAAACAAAGTAAGTAAAACGATCATGCTCTAGTAGTATCCTTCAAGTAAAACAAAAAAAACACATCGTAATACATACATTCCCCTTTACGCGGAACATGCCGCAATCGACAAGTGCATGCAGTCGCATCGGTTCATGTTGGGCTCGCCCGAATGAACCGGAAAATGGGTAACATGCATGCAATTTCAAATTTCCATTTCAAAGCGCTACAAAATTACAACCCCCAGCTGGCGTTGTTCGGATTTGCTACAAAACGCCCGCCCATTTTCATGGCAGAGCGCGAGGAAGCGGCTGTTCTTCGATAAATCGAAAATTCGCCCGCGGCTCGCAGGATTCATTACGGCCGTGGTCGTGACGGTGGTTTGGCCCGAAATTGAATCGTCAGCCCGCCGGCACCCGCACATGTAATTTTTAATTTCCGTCCTGCATGCAACGCGATGCAACGTTCGGTTCGCTCGGCACACTTAGTAGGCTGGGTTTGGTTTGGGTTGGGCTAGCAATTACGGCATCTACCACCGGCAGCAGAAACCACCGGTTGGAAATTGTCAGGGAAATCGACATTTCGGTGCGCTTCCTACTGGAGATTGGTCGGGGCCGTTCCGTTCTTCCGGGGCTGGGCCATCGGCACTTCCTGGACAGTCCAGGAGAGTAATTAAAATCTGCGGCCGGTCGAATGCAAGAGAAGCGAGGAAGTGTTAGCCCGTTGGAATCATCCCAAACTTGGGATTTGGTGAGCAAATCCTCACTCAAATATGTGCATTGAATTCCCTACGCCATATTGTAAAACATAAGCTAAACAATTTAAAAATTAATTTAAAATAAAATAGTTTCTATTATTGTGATTCAAAAGAATTTAAAACACCCGAAATCTTCCAGTCTAAACTGTCCAATATCCACTGCATTATATGGTGGTGGTAGGGCTCATCACACATTACACAGTCGCCATACGCCTTAGGGCCCGCCCGCACCGGCGTGCTAGCGGCGTGAAGGCATAAATCAAAACATTACGTCTCTATTTAACCCTTTTCGCATTTCCCATTTGCAAAACGACGCCCAGTCGCCATCGCCGACGCCATCATTATTGTGTCCATGCGCGGCTTTTATGCTCGAATGGCGAAGTTTAGCAAGCAGGGATGTACCACGCGCCTAATGGGTGGCGATTTCGGCTTGACGACCGCGACACACAAGCGGACGCTGACGGTGGCAGCGAGGAGGAGGCCCGGTCGGGCGAAATTTGGCCAGACGCGACTTTTGTGCCGTTTCGAACTGCATTGCATCAACCGTGGGGTGGATTTATTTGAATAGACGAATATACGGTGGGTGGGCCGTGTGCGAATGTAAGAGAAGAAATTATGAAAGGATATTAACTCACCACCCAGTTTTTGTGGATGCCATTCGGGGAATAAAGCCCAGTAAAATGAGCGTTTATTGAAAAGAAAATGAAATTTTAGCATCCAAAGCACAAATGTTAAATTATTTACTACACGAAAGGTTCGTATGTGACTTATAAAAAAACATAGTAAGCTTTGGAAATTTATTCTCCATGTTTAATGGAATTGCATGATACCAGTACAAGTAATAATGTCAAGTTTATCCTTATCATTGCTATATTTATATTTCACATTGTTCATATATTTAGGAAGAAGGGAAACTTTGTGTTTCCTCGAATTCAACCTAATTTAGCGTTAAAATGCTGGAACTACTTCAATTTTCTTCCAACTGTCATTCGATCAACCTTCGTTGAGGCGAATTTATTTCGTTAGAAAAGAAAGAAAGTCACTCCTCGTATGGTTCGAATATCGTATTTTTAGTCAAATGTGCGAAGTTCGTGTTTCTTCGTATGTGTGTTCGTGTGTTTCTGTGTGCCTGCTCGATAACATTTCCGGATAGACAAAGGTCAGAAAAACGAGGGTCGATTAAATTTTTACCAGAATTGATATGGGTTGTGGACATTTTACATCCCTAGTCTCGACCCTTCCGAGCATAGGGGAATTTTCCCATTTTTCGCGTATGTGGACTCCCGATACGGAAGGGAAGCGCTTTCGGGTGGAGGACACTGCCATCGACCAACCGGCGAACGGCAGACGGACCGGGCCGCGAGGTCTCGATTCGATCGACCGTACTCTGGTGTGTCCCATCTCACTGCTGGTGTCGTTTCGACACGGTCACGAAATCATCACGATAAGAACGATACGGACCGTAGGAACAAAAGCCACTGCCCGTCAGCTAAACCCAAACCACGTGTGCTGTACGTCCGGCTCACATGAATATGTGTAGCGGCCCAATGGTTAGCTGGCTGAGGAAAACAATTTTCCAGAATTCGGTAAGCTATTTCCGATGAAATTGTAGCCATAACCGGGTTTACGAGACACTTTCAAAAACGCAGCATTCAAAATTCTCTTATTATTGGATATAAATCTTCGAAAAATAAGTGTAAGTATTGTAATACTTAAAGCGGTTTCAAGCACTTTAACACTCTGATAGAAGATTACCGGTACGGGTGAGAGGTTAAGGGTTTGTTATAGCTGTAGATGGTCTTTGTATTTTTTTAGATGATTCAATTGTTAATGTCGTTTCATTGGAAGAATCTTAAATTTGATCATAGATTTGATTTTAAGTTTTAAACTACTGCTTTGAACTATTTGCCTTGTATGTTTATTGATTTCTTGTATTTAAATTTTAGCATTTGGATTATGTTATATAACAGTTTTGCTCTCATTACGTCGATAAATGCAAATAATAGAATCAGTTCTAGCGAGAAGGATAATTATACCATAAAGTTCCGTAAGAGACTTGACTTTTAATTTATTAATTTATTTGTTTTAATTTTGAAGCTTGGAACGTTTTTTCAATGTCAACATTTCCATGAAAGTTTATATTTAATAGAGTGTATTTTGAACAATTTTATAGTTCAAGAATCTGTATGCCAATTTTATATCTTCGTGTTTTTAATTCTGTTGATTAAATATCTTTGTTACAATGAAGAAAACATTTACTAATAAGAAAAAAATCTCACAATATAGGTAAAAAAGTGTGATACAAACAAACAAAACCAGCTAGAAACTCCCGGCTAGTACAAACTGTTACTAATACGAAATTCTACTGCACACAAAGAGAGCAAACGTTTACAGAACTGCCATTTCAACAGCGAAAGATATCATTCTACCTATGAGTTGGTCTCGCTTAAAACTTCATCTTTGTTGTATTCTTTCCCACATCAACTCGCTTCATACACATACACACACACATACACACACACTTACACACGTTGAGTTGGCCAGAGTTTGTGTTCCGTAAGAAAATATCTTAATGAGTTATTTTCCCTCCCAGCCGTGGACGGTAGGACCCAACCCAACTGGTTGGTCCATGGGCCTGGCCTAATTCATATCCCCCCTAGAGAGAAAGAGAGAATTTGCAGCAAGAAGCAGAAGACCAGCCCAACCCAACCATTCAACCGTGTAGCTTGAAGGTGAAGGAAAAACCAGCATGCGCGCACACCGGATGATCTTTGGCCAGCGTGCGATCCCAGTGCGAGTTGGGACCGAACACGGCACGATTTTTGGGGTGGAAGGGGAGAATGTGCAAAAACTAACCTCAATCTTTGCCGTTTTTGTCAGCACACACACACACACACACATGCTCTGCCCAAGCGGTCCTCACCGTCCAATGGGAAGTAAAACTGTTACCTCGGAAAGGCAAACTTTTCTCGAGCTAGCGAACTACTAGCGCGCGCGCTACTAACTTTTCACCCAACCGAGGGAACTCGGGGCTGGAGCGGATCTCGGGGTGGTGCAGTATCGAACGGAACTGTAACTTTCGTCCGTTTCGTCTTCCTCTGGGCACCACCAGCACCACCCGGCCACCCATTTCGGCACCATTTTGAAGCGCGGTGGGTGGGCGAGCGATGTGTGTCCCTTTTTCGGTTCAAAATGGTTCGGCTTCGCATGTCCGATCGTCGCCTGGACCACCGGGTTGGGTTTTCGCACAAACGGACGCTTTTAAATATACATGAATATTACATCCCACTCGCTCGCTCCCTCTCTCCACCCGAACGGCAGGCTGGGTGGTTGAGAAATTCTTCTTTTACACCCCGCCCCCTCCTTCTCGTCCCGCGCGGGGAAACGTGGCACGCAGTACATAAGCCCCGCAGCCGGCCAGGAGCAAAAGCGAAACCCTTTTTGTCTAAACCTTTCGACCCCGTCGTCACTTTCCACTTCCGTCCAGAGGGACGGGCTGCCGCATTCTTCGGACGCTATTCCGCCGGCAAACGGTCAGGCTATCTGATTTCCCCGGCTATTGCCTTCCCATTTATGGTACCAAACCAGGACCGGTGGGGATGATGGCGCGGTGGCCGGGTTGGCCATCCTCACGGGAACCATTCCAGCGGTTATTCGGTGAGTGCGTGTGTGTGTGTGTGTATGTTGTGCTCCGTTTTTGCTGCCACACTGCTACATGGCGCAGCTGCCACTCCGGTGGTCCGGTGAATAATCTGCAGATAAATATGGCGACCGACCGACCAGGACCGAAACCGTGCTGAGAAATGGTATCCTTTTTGTGGTCGTTCTCGTCGCCCTACTAATAGTGGTGCCGCATTTTCAACGGGTGCTTTGTTTGGGGAGGTGCTTCAGGTGTGGCAGTATGTGAGGGAGATGGTGAAGAACCCACACATACACACACATACATTCCGAAAGGAAGAATTCTTCAGAATTCTCCGGATGGCGAGAATGTTTGCTGAATGTTTCATGATTTGAATGCTGTTAATGTTACCACCCGCTCCGGTCGTTTGCTACCGTAGGGTGTGCGTTGGACAATATTACATGAAAAGAGTTTTTAAAACTGTACAAAAAAGGTTTTGAGTTTTGAAGCTTACGTAAAGTCATTATTTTGGGAAGAATGACTTAGCGTAAAGAAAACCTCTAACAATAGTTCAATGCTTATATGAAAAGATATTTAATTTATCTTTTAAATAAACATCATCATATGTATTCTAGCTCTTGTTTGTAAATTTTGCCATCCTGCAAACTTTAAGCCAATTAGAATTTCAATGATTTCATTCTAATCATCATTTTAATTGTATCAAAATTAAAGTAAGATAGCATTTCTTTTTAAAGAAAAGTTAATTAATAAGATTAACGGAAACAAAATAGACAATGTATGACCATCACAAAACAGCCAAGTAGTGGATCAGTAAACGCAATTCAATCCGTGTACTCATTTTGTGTCTCATAAAACAATCCAAAACGAATCCTTCGACCGGACTACTTTACTCAAACATTTTGCTTCTGCAAAAGCAATCCTTAAACAGCTCACAAATTTGTCCATAACGATAAACCTAACAGTTCTTTCGAGCGAAATCTCTGCATTCTCCGTTGGTTTTTATTTTTGTCAATTTCTCTGCACGTCTAAGAAACAAACTGTCCCCCTGGCGATGCAAAATGCAAATACACACATCGGGGTGCATTGGCCGGCAGCATCCAGCACACAAACCGTGCCGGTTTGGCCGATGCATAATTTAAAGGCCCTCTCCACTGAGCCACCTACTCGGAATCGTCCGCAACTGATGAGTGAGCCCGGTTTCGACAGCCCGATGCTTCCTTGCTCCTTGAACGGTGGGCTGCATTGCGAAAGGGAAGGCGATGGAGTTTGCACGCAAAGTATGAAAAAGAAACGATGGAAACCCCGGGCCAGGACCGGCAGGACATGCGACACTTGATATGATGCCGGTGAAGGACACTCGAGGCGTCCGTCATGCAGAAGGCTCCCGTGCGATGCAGGCCTTAAATTATGTGCATGTCCATCGGTGCTCGGGAAGGTAAGGATTCGCAAGGAGGGCGCGTAATGGCGATTGAGGTGGAAACGGTTGAACGCCGTTTTGCTGTTCACTGTCAGGCGCTTGCGAACGTGGACGAACGGTCACAGCCTGCTGTGTTTCGGGCAGCGTATTTCAAATGCACGTATGTCACCTTATGACGGCGTGGCTAGTTTCTGAACCGTAGGAAACGAAGTAGGCGTTTTTTAAAAAGAAAACCTATGCAGTTATTTTTACTCGTTGAATCATTAAGAATATTGGAATGAATTTCTTAAGTAATTCTTCCGATAAAACATTCATCTTACCAGCCCAAGCGTGGGTGTCCAGCGCATGAGGAAAAGCGCCACAAATAGACTTTTGAAGAAACTAAACTCCCCAAAGGAGTCTCATTCGCCTGGTCCGCATGGCATGTTCGTGTGACGTGCCCGCTCACATACTCGTCCTGCCCATGTGCAGTGCCATCGATGCGCTGCTTCTCGGAAGCAATTTCAGCTGCTGCACTACGCTCACGACGCTTGAGTTGGCCCCGGTTGGTCTCGGTTAGTCATGACATCGTCACGAGACGCCAGCGAATGCACGAACGAAATGCAGCGACGTCCGGGGCGCCCACGTCATGAGTGCAATCATAATTGAACAGATGGGGACGTCCAACACAAATTGAATTCATTCGCTGCATCTCGGTTCCACACACGGTTCGGAAAATGTGACTCCCTCTCTGTTGCTTTCCTCCTCCACCGTCCGTCCTCGCTCGGTCAAACAAGACCGAATGTTAGCTTTGATCAACCATTCAGCCAGCCAGCCAGCCGGCAAGCCACACGTATATGTGTGTGTGTGT
>JXWZ01010723.1:0-17501 GCA_000956215.1 Anopheles farauti No. 4
AACAATCATCTCCGGAACCTCGGTCTTATAGTACGCTGAATTCTCCATGAGTCTTAGAAGGTTTTATTATTGCGAGGGTAATTCCGATCGACACATCCAAAAGAGAGCTGTTCATTTTTCGACGAACTCGTTCCCTCACTTTCATATATGACTTCTGGTGTACTCGGGCCTAGATTCCGAATCTCGGACACTCTTTGGCCTGGTCCGTCTCCTGGTACAGACAGATAGTGGTATATATGAAATTTCGTTTATCCCGTGGGATTTCTTCTCGCAGAATATGCGTCGAAAACAACTCTCTTACGAAGCCTCGCGGCTCGTTCATCTTGGGTAGAAAACAAACACAAACTGAAAGGTAATCAACTATAGACTATAAGCTAGACTATATGTGAGGCAACACTAATACTACTGTATCAATACACAGCACGCCGTAGGTGCGCATGTACACTACGTGGAAAAGGTAGTGTTTGAAATTATTGAACACCATGTTTCCTGTAAGTGTTTCGTACTAAAACACACTTTTTTCGTAGTAATAACAACGACTAAAAGCTTCTTAAAGGGGATCCTGCTGCCGGGCGTCCACTCACCAACTCAAGACGAATAACAATAAGCGCGTACACGTTGATAATTTGTATGTTAAAGTAATGGAAGGCATCTTCTCTCCTCCAACTGGTTGGAAAATTCGCAAGCAAAATATGCTTTTAGGTTGAGGTTAGGGGTGTTTTATGTCCATTGCCATTGCTGGGCATTATAGTGGTGGACTTGAGGATGTCGTTTTAGGTTCACTATTGTCCATTTAACGGTAGCTCTGGTTATAGTCTACAGCCTGAAGCCAACAAACGGCGAGTATTGGAGCAATAATTGAAACCTTGACGCTTTACACGATACGGTATGGATCATCTGAAAAAGGAAATTTCTGACGACACAAAAATCTACGCGAGCGTAACTACTTTTTAACCACATAATGCCAACGCGCTGTCGCACATCATCAAAAGACCGCACGAGCCTCATTTGCAGCCGCCGCCGTATTAATCACGCACTCAACCCCGACTGCCGATGCCCTTTAAACAAGTGCGCCCAGCTGACCGCAGCTAACACGGTTTCACACTTTTCTCTTTTATGTTTGCGCGATAATTTAACAGACCTTCGGCGTCTGTCCGCGGCTACCGACACCGCCGTGACTCACCGCAAACGAAACAACTGCACCGCTGTGAATTGAAGCGGGGAAATGAAGCATCGCGTTGTCCTGAGCCGACGTCCCGGTGTCGTCACGCGTCGCACGCCGAACAGCTAATCAACTGTCTAAGCCTCTCGGTCGGTCTGCTCATTTGGGTGTCGTAAACAGTGTTGCCCGAAAAAGAACAAAGCAGATTGATTAAGAAGCCGAGTTTCGGTGGAGGCGCTGTGGAGGTAAATAGTAGGCAACCCGGTGGCAACCGGTGGTGTCTTAGGGCCTAGGGGTCTAGAGGCCAAAATGGCGCGTATTTAGCACCACCACACAACATCACCACCAGTGATCCGAACGTGGCGCGGTTCCATTTATGGACGGTGGGTTTGGGGTGTTGTCTGTATCGGTTCGAAGCCAGAACCGAACCCTACGGACGACCGACCAGTTCCGTCGCCGAACGAACGTGCACAAATGCGCGACCGGATCGATCTTATCGGAATGAGGTTGGGTGTTTTCGAAACAGCTTGCAGCAAGTTGTATCGCGAATCTCGCACCCCGATGAGATCAGCACTTTCCTTTCGGTCACGGCGCACAGTGCCTTCGCCACCGACGTGTCGCGCGGTTCGCGGGAGCAAAACGGGGCGAAGGCCAACGACTTGGACCGCCACCAAGAAGCGAAAAACCGGGGGCAAAGAGTTTTGCCATATGTCCCCACGGTTCCCGGGATGGGAAGGAACGGAACCGTATCGGGTTGAAGGGTTTGCAGTTGCAACCTGCAGAGGCTGAGGTTTGGCGTGTGTATTTGCATAGCTCTCGAACACACTGGTGAAGATTTTGCTCCTACCATCCCCCCACGTCCCGATTATCATTAAGATTCGACGTGGCCGATCCGGTGCCCGATAATGGTGTTTGCACAATTAGCTGCCGATGTTGGTTCGACAATGGCTCCGGCTTTGCTTTGCTGCGCACTGTCATCATTATATCGTTTGCCGGTTTGCACGGCCGGCGCGTGATTTTGTCGGCAAACATTGCAGCAGGCTGATAATGAGAGCAGCGCCGGTGACAGACCATCGACCAACAAGGCGTGAAGTTGGTCGTTAGCGGACGGTTCGGTGTCTACATCGGCGTGGAAGACGTGGAGCCAGTGCTTTGCAAATCAGATTATGGCGTCGAATTGGGTTACCGATGCGGATTTCTTTCGAGCGTGCTTGAGTTTCAACACACATGGGTGTAAATATTTTCTTTGTTGTAATGAGATGAACATTTCGGTAGAAAATTGAAACCTTTAATACAACCAAGATAAGCTTATGCGTTTGACACAAGCGAAAATAAGCTATGTGATGTTGCGACTAACGATACCAAGGTTTTTTTTTAAAATAAGGTTATAAAGCATTATGCCAATTACTCACATTTGCGCTGATTAACTTGTTATACACCAAGAGAAAAACTATTAGAGTTATTTCATACAACTCATATTTCATATAATATTTATCATCATATCATATTTCAAACGATTGAGTCAAACGATTTGCCCATTTAATTTTTTTAAGTTGGAACGTTTTGAAAAGGAGTTGATAAAAAAAATAAATTTTGTGCCTTAGAAAAATTCGGAGGTTTCCCATAGTAAAAAATTAATGGAAAATTGGATCGTTAAAATACAAAAAAAAAATGCTCCTTTAGTTATTGCGCATTCAAGTTATTTTTACCATAAAATTACATAATTTTAGATATCTTTTTTCCGTCATACTATCTACTATTGCTCATGACATACGTTTTGACACCGTACAATTTGTTGTTTTTTCTTCACTGATTTCTATCTCCCTGACACCCTCGCGGTCTCTCGTTCTCAATCCGTTAAGGTCCGCGCAGTCAAATTGGATGCACCCCGCCGTAATTACGGCTGTTTCGAAATCCCTACACCGAGCCGACCCGGCGTAGATGGCGTAGATAAACCACCTCTACAACCAAGGGTGCACAATCATTAACACCTATTGCACAACTGACCGCACGGTGCATGCTTAACTACGCTTCAGGCGGGGTGCGTATCTCGAGGGTGAGCGCTCCAAGACACCCGCATTGCGTAGCCTGCAGGTGGCGGCAGCAGCAGGAGCAAAACACCACCACAACCGGTCACGGCAGTCGTTTCGATGGTTGCGCGGCAAAGAAACTGACCCCGGGGGAGCTTAATAACTACTGGTGGTTTGGTGTAGCCCAAAATCAACCACGCACCATCGAGTCGATCGGTCGTTTGGAATCGAGCGGATCCAATTAAAAGCCTACCATGAATGGCAGCACACGGATCCGCCAACGGTTCGATTCGGCGATGGTGAAAATTATTCACACCCGGCTGACGATTTTATTTTCGATCTCCCTTCTCTCATTTCTTGCGTGCGGTATGTCATTTACCATCCTAAGCCCCCGATTGAGCGTGTGAGCCACACCGCGGAACTAAAGAGGGGCGCGTGCGTCGGATTAGTGCGGCTCGCCCGGTGAAAGTGTTGCTTAATCCGCCTTCTAGGGAAATTTAAGCCATTGGACGATTGTCCGAATTTGGCGACCGTGTGAAACACCGCATGCTTGAAGGTGTTTTTATTTTTTGGGCACTTTTTTTTAGAAGGTAGTTAAGAGCCGATCATATATGGCGCGCCTGCTGCTGTGTTGCGGATTTGCCGGAGGAAAAACGAACCGCTTGCTTCTCGCGTTGATTTGACGATAATGAAGCGTGACCCCAAAAAAAAAAAATATATATATATGCGAATATGAATACAACTGAAGCCGTCATACAATGTAATAAAATGTGTTTCTCTTCCCCCTCTCCCCACCCTCTCGAAGAAAAGGTGCTTGTTGGAGACAAAGGTTACATTTGCATTGGACAGTGACATATGCTGTGACAAGATAATGAATCGATGGTGTTTAATAAAGATGAATACAATATTGTAATGGCATGGGTCGGACATGGCGTTGCTTGTTTTTTTAATCAAAGATGATCATAAAGATAGCCTGAACAGACATACATTTTTGAATATATATATAGCTTTTGAGTAGCTGGCCTTTTATAAATTGTTTACACTCGTTTTGATTAACGATTTAATTAAATTCATAATACACGATGTTTTTATAAAACCGTTGTACGATTTGGTATTTTAGTACAAATTTCGAACGAAATAAGTCATGAGTTTTATTGTATGTATTTCGATATTGTATATTATTTTGAGAGGTTTCTATGCATCTCGTGAGATCCATCAATCATAGCCTTTATTTTTATCCATTAAAACTAAACTTCACCTTTACCACTAAAATTAACAAAAAAAAAAAAAAATTAAAATGTTTGTTAATTTTTGCGAAGTTGTTTGGCTATCAGACGAAAATTTCCTTTCTATATTTCCCATATCGACCCCTTCCCAGCAAACACAGTACGACGAATCCTATCACGACTTAGCCAGAAATCACATTTAATACCATTTTGTTCCGTTTGCATCCAACCACCGCTGTTTGAGTGCTTCGTCCGAACAAACAAGAGAATATTTCATTAAATCCCGTCGAATTTTCTTCGCCTCCAGTGAGCGCGGTGCGATACGGAGCGAAAAGTTTGGAAAAAGGATAAAATTCCTCTTCCATACCGGAAAGAACAACTACATCGATGTATGGCTATGGGAGAACGGGAGAGAGAAGTGTTTACTTTTGAACGTTCTTTTTTTGTTGCGCCGAACAAAACACACTGGCAGGGACCATAAATTACATTTTTTACAAACACACACTCGCACACCCATATGAAGCGGAGCGGAGAAAGCGAAAAGCTTGATGCTGGCGAAAAACGTCCTGTTTCCTCCTTGGTGTGGCGGGTTGTGGGCCGATTGTGGGCGGCAGCACTTCCGGCTTTTTCCGGCTGCTCCAGCGAGGTTTATTAATGTTTGGCTCAACGGCCGGCCGGCCAGACAGATA
This sequence comes from Anopheles farauti No. 4, assembly GCA_000956215.1. NCBI lineage: Eukaryota > Metazoa > Arthropoda > Insecta > Diptera > Culicidae > Anopheles > Anopheles farauti No. 4. The sequence goes on from JXWZ01010723.1 coordinate 5,108, forward strand.
TATTTTTGAGCGGAAGTTTTGGGGGACCTTTTCGATTGTTTTTTTGTTGTTGTTGTTGTTTCCCGTTTTGAGCGTTCAGAACGTTCACTTGACTGTGTAGTGCTGATTTTTTTGGTGAGCGAGCGGAAAGAAAATCTCAACATAAATAGAGAAACTTTACTAATACCGCCTGTTGACTGTTGGCACAACCGGGGCTCCGTTGTTTCACTCGTCAGTCGTGAGGGTTTGCTTATTTTTAACATGTCTCCGTTTTAGTCGGAAAGTTATGTTGCAACGTGGACGAGTGGGAACGCGAGTGGGGTCCTCACCGCGTAACACTTTCTGGCAGCCGTGGGATGTATTGGAATTTGGAAAATAACAATAAAACCAAATTGGATGGCCAAATGGGACTTCCTTTCTCTCTCCCTCTCTTTCCCTCAATCACTCGCTCGTGAAGCCAGCATCCGGCCGAGTAGGAGCTAAACATACATTTTCTATTTAATGTCCGACTTGGTGGCTGTTCCGCGTGTTTTCATTGTCACACGGACCGCGCGCGCATTTTATCTGCGCTTCACTCGTTTTTTGTTTCCACCCTCCGCTCGTAACATCTATCACGCGCTCCCGGAAGATAGATTTGATTCTTCATTGCAGTTTGCGGGTCTTCTTCTCGTGGTCGCTGCACGCAACCCAACCGTGACGATGACGACGAACGCACCGAACTCACCGTACGGACAGACATTTGACAGGGCGAGCCGGCGTTGAAAAGTGGACAGGAAAAGTCAAACCAGATAGCAGCTCGAACCCGGGACACACACGTGCAGGCATCTCCCCAAAGATGGATGGCCAATCGTTCGTTCCGGGCGAGTCGACTTTCCGATGGCGAAGATTCGGCCGTTCGGTGCTGTTCGTTCCCGTCCATCATCACACGCGCGTGTAAAATACTGCATCGACGCAACGGCACGCAACGAGGCGACGATGATGACACCGCAAACATGTCCAACATAAATCTAAGCCTCTCGGTGCATCGTGGCCCATTCGTGGGTGCGTATGCGTTCGTGTGTGGACGTGGAAATGTAGCGTTGGTGTTCCACGAACGGGATTCCTTTTTCACTCACTGAATGTCACCAGAGATTGAATGCATAGTTTTTTTTGTGTGTGTCACGTGTGAACGATTGTATAGCTGCAGTACGGCTTCGGTCACGTCTGGACGTATTGATCAGATGTCCTTTTCCAGAGCGTAAGGATGTTTTATATTTGTGTGACTATAAATATTCTGCTTCTCTATAAATATCGCTAGTTTGGAGTGTATGTTCAGAAAAGAAGCTTAGTTGGAAAGTCGGCTTTTTCATGCCTGAAAGGTTCTGCGAACCTTTCAGCAGCGCAGTCGATCGTCAATCCTTTTTTATTATACCTTTTATCCATGTTGGGTCGAAAATAGATTCATAATATAATCATTTGAAGCAAATTTGTCTCTTCGTTTTTCTTCTTAACTTTCTGCTCGAAACACGTTGGAAAGTTATTTTTTAATTATATGAAATTCAAAATTGTTGTCCAAAAGTTTGTTAAAAACTTTTGGTTTCAAAATTATCAATTGTTAACCATTTTCCTGAATGCTTTCCATTTGTTGGTATTTAGTTTTATAAATTTAAGAATTTTATACATTTCAAATAGTTTCATAGAATCTTGTGTAACTTCAGAGGTTAGGATCGTTTTTAAACAATGCTTAAAGTGGAGTTGAAAAAAGCATAAATATTAGCAAAAAAAAACAAGTAACAAGAAATAATGCCCAATTTTGTTTCTTTTACATGATTTGATAGTTTTTTTTACATAGAATTGCAAAATATATTTATAAAAAATCACATGCTGTACAATTAATGCCAAAAAATGATTTTTTTGAGAACCTGAAGCGCTTGATTTTAAATGTTATTCTTGATATTTAGAATCACAAATTCCTGAAAAATCACAGCTGTCATATTTGGTGAATACCAATTACGCTGATAAATTTGCGGATGTCTTACTAACGACTTAAAATATAGAGACAGCAAACACAATATGAACGATGAAGCGATCGTTCCAAGAGCGTGCTACTTTCTGAAATGTCTTTGTTACAAAATATCGTACTGGTGCAAAATATAAAAATGGCTCATGAGATGTAAGGTTTGGTTAAATTTAAAGATTTGAAAACTTAAATTTCATCTATATTAAGCTTACAACAAACATTCCGACAAAGGAACAATTTTGTCATATTGGATTAAAGCTGATTTAATGTTGCCGTAATAAGGTTATTGTAATAGAAAATTTAAAAAAAAAAACAAACAAAAAAAAACAGCAAATATGTTTATTTGACCGAGCCAAACAAGAAAATTGACTTTCCAATTTGATAATTTCTGCAAAAACAAAAACGAAGGACTTCAATCCAGTTTTGTTAGGCAAACATTTGCAGCATTGCGGAAACCCTTTTAGGCAGCAAAACAAACCGGAAAGCCACCAAATCTCACGGTGCTTTTCGAACTTTTCATGTACCAAGCAGCAAGTACAAAAAAATTCACCCACTCAAAAACATCGCCTATTTCCACCGCCTAAACTCCCGTTCCCAGTCTCTAGCGTAATGGGGTTAATTTTCCACCGGGTGTGTGATATGCACACATGAGTTTTTCGGCGAAGGCGCTACTATGCCTGCTGCTAACTACGGCTACGATTCGATTCTCCGGCACGTTATGTTTGCTAAATTTGTTAGTTATTTATGATGGCACTCGCAGCCTCCTCGCTGGCTTGCTGGTACTATACTTTCACTGAGCCAACCCATTATTTTCTCAACCGGGCAGATGAGGGGACGTATGGGCCCTCGGCTCCCGGGTATCAAGCTACCGGGAACTGGAGCGTTTTTCGTGGTACGAAAAACAAAACCGAGATCAGCGCAAGGTTGTACGTTTCGAGTGCAAATGTTGTGGCCCCCGGAATTTTACATTAGCTTTCCGGACAACTTTATTTCCACGCTGCCGGCGTGCGGAGCGGGTGGCGATCATTCCCACAAAACTATGTGTTTGTGTTTCCCATTCAGGCTTTGTAGGTCTTTTTTTTTGGTGCGGCGATGCGGTTGCCGTCAGCTCCAACTGGATGCATTTCGATTCAGTCGGTGCAAACCTGAAGGGAAACGATACACACGCCCGGCTTTAGCGTACGTTTGGATGTACGTTTTTGGCCCTGCTACCGAGTTTCCTTGCGAATCGAATCCAATGTAAAGCACCGCCAACGAAAACGGTCACATTTCCGGAAAAAGTATAACTTTTTCATTTATCTTCATTGAATTTACTTCACGCTCCCGAAACACACGTGCATGGAAAACATCCAGAAGGGGCGAGGTGGGTCGCAAAAAGTTAGCCTTCGCTGTTGTCGCATTAAAAACGGTTCACCAGACGGCTTACCATAACACCCTACCCCGCTTCCCTTCCACCCTTTAGGAAGGAAATTGGATCGTCCGATTGCGGCGCTCGACCAGCCTTTTCTGGCAGGTTCCGGGGTGAACCTGTTGGCCAAAGCAACTGACCGGCATTGGTTGAAAATTGTATTTAATAGCTAACTTCCTGCCCGCCAGTTTTCCACCGGAGGCAGGAGCGTGAAGGATTTTCGGGTAACAGCCGTCGGTCGGAAAGGTCGCAGGGAAAATTAGCCAACGCGCTGATTCCGCCGCCGGGGAAGCTAAGTAGCTCAAATTAGAATGAATTTCAGCGGTGGTGTTTTCATCGTTTCGTAGCGGGCGAGAGTTTTCCTCGCCGCTCGTGAAAAGTTTGCTTCGGTTGTTCCGATTTTGATTTGTGTGTAAGCAACGTTATCAACAGCTTTAGATTAGCTTATGGAGAGTTCCCGAATGACTGAATGTAGGCAACCAAGAAAAAGATTAAAAATATTTCGTAAATCCTTTAAAATTTCCCAAAGTGTTGTCGGACGATCTCGTGGCTGTATTCGTTGGTTTGGATTAATGTGCAAAAACACGATGCAAGCAGCGTTACCCACAGCTTTAGACCACTGTTTTGAGTGCTTCTAGCCGTAACGCCTGCGTTTCGGCAGTCAGGGCAAAAGATTAAAAATATTCCGTAAATCCTTTACAATTTGCAGAAGGTCTCAAAGTAGTAAACAACATTTATTGCTGCGATTTTGATTTGTGTACGGAAATATTACGGATTAGCAATTTTAGCGATCACTTTCGAATCGATTCGATTGCTCGTTGCTGGAAAGGTATATGGTGTTGTAGGTTGAGTTAGGTTGAAAATTTTAAAATATTTCGAAAATCATCTAAAATATTCAAAAGAATAGTCGGAGCATCTCAAACTAGAATGTGATATTGTTTCCATTTTAATTTTTACTACGAAAAAAAATGGTGTTACCCATAGGTGTAGCGTTTGAAGCATTTTTACTTTCGAAATTTGGTCCTTTGAACCGGATTCCGTGTAAACTATATTTAAAATTATTATGATTTTGTTTCTAAGAACGGTCTGGTTTATCTTTTATTCTTCTTATCGAACCTTACCGATTTTAACAAACCCTGCCCGGTTTAACGATTGCCACGGCTTGTGCTCGCCGAGCGTGAAATAGAAACAGCGTCCCGTGTGTTAATTTGCTGCCGACAGGAGACCGTTCGGCGGGCCCCATCGCATGGATGATGCAGATCCGCTCATAAATAAGATTGAAATGCTGTGCCGGCCGTCTTGTAGGCTGACGGGTGTACGGGGATTTCGGCGTTACGATTTATGAACTCTTCATCCATTTCACGCAAACTTTACTCCGGCTCGTTCCCTGGACGCCCGGAACCCCCCGCTGAAATAGGGCGGGTAATCGAACTTTCTTACCGGATTACGATAGCGCGCGCTCGGTTCGGGTCCAGCCGGGGGAATGTTTTCCGCGAAACATGTGCGTCTGTGTGCGATATCTTCAGATTGGCCTCGAACGATGGCAATTTATTTCCAGCGTAGGGTTTTTGTATTTTTTTGTTGTTACTGTTGTACGCACACAATTTCCGCGCCGGATCGAACTAACGCTGTCACTAATTTATGAGTAACGAATTTCGCAGCAAAAGCAGCAGCAACAGCACACAATCATCGAGCGGTTTGGGCATAAATTTGAGTTCCCGTCCGTTCCACCTCTCATCCGGCTCGTGTAAGGCGTGAAGCTGAAGCTTCCAGCCCCGGTGGAGAAACAGCACGCCTTTCTTGTGGTGGCGAAGGTGGTTTTTCTTTTTGGCTTCCTCCGTCGGCGCTGCCGTTAGTAGTCGGCAATAAATCCTGCATTAAAACAACTTAATTATAATTTACGGAACACATTTTTGCACAGCCACGCGGCGCTCGTTGGCCTGGGTGGGGTTGGAAAATGCGAAATAGTGCGAGAGGTTGGTTCCGGATACGCATCCATGGGTGGCAGATGTGTGGTGAATTTGTTCGACATGCGTTAGTACGGTTTGGGAAGTGATGAGAGCTAATCGGAATTTGGTTTAGCACGTTGTACTAATTTCACGCTCCGGTGAGAGTGCGAGTGTGTTGATAACTAAATACAGTGATTTGCGAGGTGAAATTTTATTTCTGATGAAAAATTATTCATTTTAACAATTCTTGCGAAGTAAACGCAGTGAGAATATGGTAGTGTTGAACTCCGTACCATAAACACGTAAAAAAACATTACCGTCGGATGCTAGCGCCATCTTACGGCAAAAATGTTGGCCCGTAATGAATGGCCGCAGCATGTAACTTGAAAGGAGCGAAAGAAAACACCATTAATATTACGTATAAAAAAATTGAGGCCTTCACAATTCCCTTGCGCCTCTTCCCCAGCTGCCAAAGCAGTGAAAATTAAATAAATGTCTACAACACACCTCTATGGGCAAACACCTGATCAATCCAACGGGAGGCGTTGTATTGAAAAATGAATCGTCACACACGGGCACGTGCTTGTACGCTGCTCAAAAGTTCTTCCCCGCCTGTTCCTTAGCTTCATCGGTTTGAGTCAAAATGAAAAAGGGTACGACAACAATGACGATCAACAAACTGCGACGAAAAAGACACTTGTGTGAGAAAGCAGAAGGGAGCGTACGGTAATGAATTTTTCGGTCGACGAAGAGTAATGAACGTTCGCTGACAAACTCGCGACAACGGCACGTGGCAACCGTGGGAAGGTAAAAGTACCTTCGGCAAGCCTTTGGCAGTTATGTTCTTTCACCCTGGTTGTGACGAAATGTGACGCTGAACGTCGCGAAGCTTTTGAACTGGATGGATATTTCGCGAAGTAATAAAGACTTTTTCCTATGCTGTCTGGAGAAGATAAATATTCCGTACATTACGTTTGTGTTTCGGCGCCTTCTGTGCGGCTCCGGCGATAATGAAATACCTCCCCGTGGATTTTGTGGCATACGTACACGCAGTTGTTTGATGTATGAATTTATTTGGAAATTAACTACATTTGACGCGTTTCACCAAAGCTTCACAGGAAAGCGTAAAAACAGAATCAAAACCCAAGCTCGCCTCCATCCGATCCCACATCACAATCAATAATGGTTGAAATGCTGTTCAGAGCACTGTAACTGAAATGGTTCAGTTTGCCCCCAGAGGCAATCCCGACTTCCATCGTCCGTTTGAATTCGCTGCTGAATAAATTCAATTTTTCAATTTTCTCCGCCAGCCCGGCAAATGCGGCGGCTTCTCCGGACGACGTTTCTTCCGCCTTTTTTTTGACCTTTTGCTAGCGGTGCGTGGTCGTGTGTGGACGAGAAGTATTTCATCTTGCTTAAGATCTTATTCGACGAAAAATGATACGGCACCAAAGTGAGAGCCGTCCTGTTTGTTTTATTTTTAGGATGCTTTATTGCGTGGAGAACTTGTTTGTTTTTTTACGAAGGTTTGCGTTGATGACATGGCGACGGATAGGTGGATCAAAGTCTGGAGAGGTTTTTACGTTGTTGTTGTTTTGGAGGGACTGAGTTCGAGTTCCTGTGGTCGGCGCATTGAAGAGATGTCTTTATTGGTTCGTTTTTTGGTTTTGGAAACCGACGAAGCATTAATACCGAAGGCCAATCTTTGGGTAGTTCCTGTGGGCGAATGTGGAATCTCTTTGATGTTGGTGTCCATGTACTAACGTCCTGCACCGCATCCGGTGTATTACAGTAATTGAATATTAATCTCATCTGCTCGGGAAATATGAGCAGCGTGTGTGTTGGGAATGCCATCCGAGCCAAAGGAAGGAGATTTCTTTTCATAACAAAACTAATGCCTGGAAAAGTCTTGTATATATTACTAATACATTTCCTCAAAGAAGAGAGTTCAAAACTAGAATATCATGGAACCGTGGCAAAGAGAAGTATAAATAGCATAAAGATCCATCTGTAGAACGATGTTTGTGTAACAGATAAGTTGATCATAGTTATAAGGAGTATAAGTAAAAGAGGAGGATAATAGCTATTAGACTTATGCATATTTCTTGATTTTCAACTCAATTTAATGTTGCTGTATTATTTTATTGATACTTTGTGCCCGTTTGGATTAGAAAATTAATTCCTTATGAACCTAAACTAACCTAAACCAGCACTTTTCGTGGACTTTACAAATAACGACTTAAGGATGGTTCAGGAGCATGGAAACATCTATTAAGAGATGGATAAATATAACGAAATTAAGATTGTGGTACCGCTTAAATAAAATAATTTAGTTTTGTCTATCTATTAAATAAAACAATAAAATGTTCATTTATTAAAAATTATTTTACATCACACTATAACTTAATTCGCTAGAAGAAGATCTGGGAATTTATAAATACAGGACATAAACTCCGTCTGGAACGTCTTTTAACAAACGGATGTAGTTCAATAGAAAATTGCTGAAAGTGAATAATGAATGTCATAGAACGACAAAAACATTAAATTCTACCAAAGACAAGAATACTGGGACATCATTTGTGCCTCCGTGAAACTTGCAGAATATTAAAGCACTGTGTCTGTGGAGTATCGATTACGAGGAATGAACAACGTTCCCTGTAGCCTTGTTGAGGATTTTATGGCAGTTAAGCGATAAAATATAAATTTTGTGAACTGCCTATTGATAGTTTCAACTCCGAGGGATCAACCAATCAAATAAGGTCCAACAATAATCGATAAAATCGATGGAAAACACCATGTGTCCTTAGAAATATGAAACATATTTAAATCAAATTTTTAGTGGCTTTATTCAAACTAAAAATCATTCTTTTTCTGTCAGCTCCTTCTCCTCAACAAAAGCTGGCTTGCTATTCAAATGTCATTTAAAATTCAACTTTTGGCTTCACTTTTTTTTTCGCTAAAAAATCATCACAACCGGAAGCAGACACTCGTAAACTCGATTTGCGCACTAAGTATCCGTGCGGAAGGAGTTCTCGAAATTGAATTCGACAAAAAAAAGTCATTTTTTTTTAAACCTCCGTATACACAGCCCGGTAAAAGGCCCAAGCAAAGGACACCTTAATGCGCATTTCCCGCTGCTTAGCGAAACGAGCCGTGGAGGTGGTAAGGAAATTATCCGCGCCTCCACTGGGGCAATGATTTCCGACGAATGTGGCTCCGTTTTCTTTTCCGTTTCCCCTAGTCCTCTAAACTGATTACGAAATTGGATTTTCTCGATACAAAAAAAAAAGAAATAAATAAAACGAAAGGAATTTTGACTGACAGCTCACGACACGGTTGACAAAAGGAACCGAAAGTGGGATTTCGTGGGTTTTATTTCACCACCGGTGAATGCAGTGTACCAGATAAGCGGTGTAGAATATCCACTTTGTGCGTGCAGAAAGCGTAGAAAGACAGTACGGTACGTAATTGTGCTTCAATTCCACCGTTTGTGATGAGTTTGGGTGAGTTGTTTCGTGTCTATAAACTATGGTTGAATTTATAGGATTTCTGTGCAGATAGAGAAGAAGATTTCCGGGTAAAATTAAACATTTTTCAATGTCTTTTTTAACTTTTCATCTAACGTCTGGCTGGGTTCTCCAGTGCAGGCAGTTCCGGTCGCTGTTTGCTGGATTTATTCGAACCCCGGAAGAACCTTTCTACCATTTTTGACAGTCGATTTAATTCGAACCCTGGTGAACGCGGGTTCACCAACTCACAACCAGTTTGAACTATCAGCTGTGGTCGCTCCTGCTCTCCAGGAGTCAATTGACAGGCGGAAGGATAATTGAAAGAAAATATTTGATTTAGTTTCCCTAATCGAGTGTACGTGTAGCGGGCGGGAAATCGATTTTCTCCGATCCCTCTTGGGGCTGGTGAGCTGCTCGTGTTCTGTTCCAATAAAAACCCGTCGTGGAAGTGACTCTTGCGGGTGGAACGCAGCGGCCGTCTGGTGGAGCAAGACTTACTTTCTTATAACCCTTCCAAAGGGATGATTGAACGATCTCCCAGTGAGACCAGATCCACTTTTCCCGAGCCCACCACCGTGGATCGAAAGTGGATTTTACTGTTTGCGTAGGATTTTCGCCCGGTCACAATACCATGGATAAATCTCTCGTGGAGTGTGTTTGGTGCTTCCGTTCCCGAGCCCGCATCCGTGTTCCTGAAGACAATCGAACAAGCGGCCCGCCAACGGCAGCTTTAACTTTCCCTCGCCGCACGCTAAGCAGGATGATTAGGAAAATCGCGAAAAGCGAAATACGCTTCGGGAGGAGAAAAGCTGCGTGAAAACGGCACGGATCGGATGCTGCTGTGAGAACGTAGCCGCGCGAAGATGCGAACAATATTATCGTTTATTGATTGTTTTCCTTTCATTTGGCTGTTCCCATTTAAATCAATCGGTTAGCGGGGGATATGATAACGGACGCGGAAGAGATGTTCTGCTTGCGTTTTTTTTGGTGAAATTTAGATTGAATGGAATTCGGTTGAAATTTGCCGGGAGGCGTTTGTTGTATGTAAATGTTTATAAATTCATGGGCATCGGGTGCTATTATTCGAATCTTGCCTCCTTTGGTTCCTTTGATTCCTATGGAACAGGGAATGTACATATTGATACAAAGAAAGTGTGTTAACTTGTTTATTGCTCTCTTTAGAGTACGTGAGTTATTGTTTCAAAATGTTTGATTTTTTTTAAATTGAAAACTCTATTTTTAATCAAGTTAGCTAAACTATCCTTAGTAATATTCTGTGAAATACAAAAAGCAAGATTATTCACAATTTTTTGGCAAAAAATTCAAATGGAAATCCGCTTTAAGATTTTAATAAATCATTAATAATTATATCCTGAAGTTTCCATTGCCTAGTTGTTGGCTTATACTTCATTAATAAAAAGAAAAAGTTATAAATCCTATCCTATTGATAAGTTTGTAAAGCTTATACAGATTAAGACAACTTCTTAAAGGTTTTTGATACGTCTTCAAATATGTTAGTACCTGTTTCATAGTTGTTTGACGCTGTTTTTTTCTATCAGTTTTATATTTTTTTTTTGTTTTTTTTCATTTATATTTTAATTTTTTATGAACAGCGAATTTGAGCAAATTTTGTAGGTTAGATTTCGCACAAATATATTTTGGATTGTTTAAACAAATATATTTTAGACACCAACAATATATCTGCTTGTAATATTTTATTATGTTTTTGACAAAAAAAAACGAGCTTTGCATTGTTTAACACTTGCAAACTAAATGTTGTTTATTACTATATGGTTTAGCTTTTAAGTAAAATGCAGAAAATAGAACATAAAACAATGTTCCCGATTATCTCTATCTAAATAATTATAGAACATTTTGTGGAAAAATAATAAATGAAAATAATATAGATCATATTCAGACAGTATGGTTAATTTATCAAATAAAACAACTTCGATTTGCTAGTCAATCCATTCATCCAGTTGCTGAACATTATTAATCCTTTTTTCCGTCTTCGTAAACGCACTCAGCAAATATCAAACCAAAGCAAAGGGTTTAATCCATCTGACGACTACCGGAGAAACATTCTCTTCCTCATTACAATCGCAAACCTCCCTCCCAGTCGGGTGGGTGGGTGTATAAGAAACGCACGACAATATCGCAATTAATAATGAACTTAATGCGTTCATGCACTTTCATTGCAACCACATCCCATTTCTGGGTTGTGTTGCCTTTTTAAGTAAGCAGCCGAGCAGAAGCAAGAGTATGAGTATAAAAATGAGAAAAAAAAGAACCTCGCCGCGTCTGGAAGTTTGTCGTTGGACGTTATTTTGTTTGCGTTCGCTTGCTCCATAAACAAGTAAATGACTGTTTACTCTCGCACCCTTTCCGAACTAACCGATATTGCTCCGCGCGGGCGATGGTTGGCTCCAATATTGCCTTTTTGGATGTGGATCGAGCGGGTGCACGCGTGTTTGTGTGTTAGTTAATGTGTCTCGAACGTTGACTTGAAGACGTCTGGTTCTTGGGGCTGCGTTCTCCCGGTTTGGCCTCCATTTGGGTACGATTGGGTCAGTGACTTCAGTGAGCGAGTCACGATTAGCTTGCGCCCGTAATCATGGGCCAGCTGGTTGCACGGCCGTGCGTACCCCTATCGTAAACAAATAATGTTCATCATCCCGTACCCGGCTGTCGTTTGAAGTATCTAGATGTTCTTCAACTAGCATCGGTTTTTTTTCTGCTCCCCATCGGTTAGCTTCGACTTAGTGCACTCGGAGATGGTTTGTTTGGATGTAGGGAATAAACGATCGATTCGATTTCCGGGGAGAAACGGTTGCATGATAGCTTACACAAGCAACAGTGAGCAGAGTGTGTAAATAATTGATCTGCGCGCATTCTTCAAATAGACGAGATTCCAAGCAGACTGGAATTTGTTGTCCATCATGAATAGACATCCTGAATTCTTCTAATATTCTGCTCGGATAGACCACAAGGCGTCCCCGAAGCTTTGATCTTGTTAACTCGAATCGGTTTTGCTTCCTGGAGCTTCAATTTCAATGTAAAAATTCGAATAAATACAAACGTTAATTTAATCCACTGCTATTGCTTCGGGAAATTTTTGTCCAATTTTGCAAAAATTAGCTTTAAAATCTTGTAAAGATTATTTAACAGGCACAGATTGATGGCAAATAAATCACAGTTAAGGGTGTTTTTGTTCGTGTTTGCTGATGTCGCCTTGTCGTGCAACTTACGTGCACAAAAAAAAACCATCGGATGGTTCTTTCATGATCCATGGATGTTCTTAATGATGAAAAGAACATATTTTCTGTAATCACTTTTTTCCTTACCAAACAGGACAAATAAAACCACACCACAGTGCGTGACTTTGTTCGCTCGAAGTTTGGTTTTAAAATGATTCTTTTTTTCTTCTGCTCGGAAAACTCCGCACACCGCGATGAGAGCGCACAAAAGTCGATGAATGATCAGCACCCAATGCGCCCACAGTGAAGGGACGCCTTAATTGCCGCTAGTGCAGAAGGTGAAAAATGATTCA
>JXWZ01010726.1:0-31710 GCA_000956215.1 Anopheles farauti No. 4
ACCCCCGGGCCGCCCCCTTCCATAATCTATATTTCGTAATCATTGAGAATTACACTCTTGTGAAAACAAAATATTGCGTCCATATTCCATGGAAAACTGTTATTTAAGTACAACAAACCTCCTTAACGAAAAAAAAAACAATTTGAGTACTCTGGTAGAATGAACCGTGAATGAATGGTGCCGAAAAAGAAAATATTTGCTCTATAATCGTCGTAATTGTGTTTGTTTACAGTTTACACTAATATGTTTACAATTGCAAATATTTTATTTTTCCGAAAGATATGTGATTTCAACCAATCTATTAAAGAGGGTATTGATTAAAAACAATATATTATAGGAACAAAAAAAGTATCTTATGTTAGCCTAAAATTGATTGTGTTGATTACATTAACATATATTTTGTATCGAATGCATCACCAGTGAAAATTTGTAAGAGGATGCCTGTCTGTAAAAGAAATGGCTGTCTCGAATATATTGACATAAAAGTAAAGTATTAGCTAGAATAATTGCCTTGCCTTCAAAAGCTCTCAGTACTCAAAAACAAAGTTTTGGAGTATGCTTCAACTGTGCTTTTCAAAGTATGATACTCCCAAACCAACCTTGTGACACACAGAATGTCGGACTTTGTTAAAAAGTTGCTACAAATTACTCGTGATTGCAGCAACTACTTCAAGAAGAATGTATGTAGTTTTGAGTAGAGCTCTATGTAAAAATTTCATGAAAAGTTTTATAGCAGAAACAGATTAAATTACCACAAATAAATCAAATCTTTCTGGACAAAGAATGATCGAGCGGTTATATTAGGAAAAAAATAATTCGTTTGTTCAGCCTTTACATGTACTAAACAACGTTTTAGTGAACGAAGAAAAAACAAGCATTTGTGTTTAAAGAGCCTCTAAACGCCAGCCGGTTCAATTGCTGTTTTTTTTTTACTGTCTTCATAGCAAGCATGCAAAACGATGCAAGTGTTACAAACCATGTTCTTTCACGTGCTGGATTAATCCACCCCAGCATCCCGGAAACCTGTGCTTTAACAGCGACCCTATTTGCTTATCGAAAGTCGGTGTCGTAATAAATGTTTACTTCCCTTTTTTTATCGCCCGTTCCGTTTGTTTTGCTTGTGTTTGCCCGTGTTACTTGTTGGCGACATGATTTTCCGACCCATTCGGTATCGTACTGTTGGCTATTGCTTCTTAATCTTTGAAAAACGTTCCAGCTTAACGATGCCCTCCTCTCCCCGCTGGTCCGCGACCTTCATGAGAAGCAAAACAAAAAATGTATCGACAAGTTTATGATTTAGTGATACGGATGCCGTGAGTTTCTCGGTTCGGAAATCGTTAAGCTCTTGCTATGCCGTGCCTCTCGGTTCTCGGTGGACGACTTTGGGTGCCACGTGAAGAGTGATGACATAAAAATAGCCAGCAATGAAACTCGGTACATATGGGCCGCACGGTCTGCCACAGTCTCAGTACGTCGTAAAGAAGCTACATTTATGACTACATCTCGTTTCACGGTCGGAAGTTCTATCCATCTCGAGATATTGCTCGATCTATACGATTGGGATGTTTTCCTTGTGGAGGAAGCAACACAACCATACACACAAACACGCACGAACGTGCACACAGCCACCCATGATTCGGTAGATTCCGAAGCGTTTGCATTATCGAGCACGACCGATAAACATAAAATCGCAATAAATATTTCTCCCCGTTGCACATGCCTCCTGGGATAGGAGGCATACCTGCGAGAGAGTTCTGACTACGGATTTAACTTTGCTTATCCACCCGCTAGATGACAATATTGCGCAGAAATCCTGAAATATTTCTTCAGCTTTTTCGGCTTTGACCCAAAGTACACAGTGGATTCTGCATTCTCTGAATGGTGGCACACTACGATCAAGTACTTCATTTCGGGATATAAGAAGAATTGAAAGACCCGCTTTGGTGACACAATTTCCATGGTTTTTTTTATTCTTTTAAATTTGTATTTCATTTGATAAATTATCGGAAATATGTATTGCTACTGCATTTAAATACGCATACAATTACCTTCGCTCAGATAGTCTTATCTTTATCTCTAAAATTATTAGTGTTATCATATCTATTGGGGCTTTACTAGAGAATAATAAATTTAAACTCTATTCGATTTCTAAACTTTTCTAAATTTTCTATTCTGTTTTTTTTTTTATTTAATTTGCAATTAAATATGCATCAGGTGTTATAAGGTCCGTATAACTTATAAAGATATTTGTACAAAACTATGATTCATGCAAAAGCTAAAAAAAGCTAAGGAAAAGCTAAAAAAATTAACCAACACTGTAACAACCAACTATAATCTAATTATTCAATCTGCTGACTAAGGGTTTGACCTAAGTCAAATGAATTCTATAATTGAGCGTGTAACAGGAAGCATGTATACATTTCCTTCAAATTCACCAACAATTTGTTTATGATTTTTAATACAAACCCATAGGTTTGTTTATAACATATTTGTCGGTGTTGTTTGATATAGTTTTATTATCACGAACTGTGCCAATATCACGACTTTCAGTTTCTATGACAGTTCTCGGTGGTTATCAGAAATAAATTGTTTTATTTTACGATTAAAGCGACGCAAAATTTATCTACATATCCTAAGACCTTTTACCTTAATGAAATGATATTGCATATGATTGAGCAAACCTTAAAATTGTTCTAACTTATGCTCTAAACAAAAATGATTTGTATTAAAATAGCCATATATCAGATTTTTTTAAAAATCGTTTAATTCATCCGATCGTTAACTGATCAGATTCATTCGCATTTCTTAAATATTACCTTAGAGGATGATTATACAATGTAAAATAGTTTATGAACGTTCATGCTTTACTTAAGTCTTTGAACAAAAAAAACACATAATATTATACTTTAAAAATTTATTTAATAGAACGCATTTATTATACTTTATCACTTCGTGTATGAAAATAATTTTGACCAGCATTTCGCCTACTGTGCAATTCTGCAGAGACACAGACCCACTGGTCCAAATACCATAAAAAAGTTTGCGTGTGTAATAAAAACACGTACGCAACCATGGGCCATCATTGAACCCTTTTTCTAACGCCACTGACCATCAGATGGTGCCGAGGAAGAAACAACTTGCGCTTCGATCGATCTAAGATGGTTTGGTAAAACGCCGGGGAGGCGTGAAACCGTTCGGGGATCGATAAATCTCGGAAGTTGTCACAAGGATGGGCGGGCTACGGGTCGAGGGTCACGACGGTGCTCGCTTCGATCGTTTGCCTTTATTATTCATACCGATTTTGTCCATTATTTAGCGTAACGGAAGGGGTTCGAGTTGGTGTCAGAACATTCGAGTTCACCCTCCTGGGTACAGTAAAGCGTGTATCGCTGTCTCCTAGTCTTTGGATCTCAATGGTTTTTGAAGTTTGATTAGGTTTCGACGTCTCTGCTACAGGTAGTTCCAAGGGTTGCTCTGTTTTATTAGACCACAGCAAGACTTTAGAACGGTATCGCGCGAAGATGCTTTGAATTATAGAACCATATCTGATTCGTTGCTTTCTTTTCTTACTCTTCTTCATTTTCTCTATTTCGTTTCGCAAAGGTTTACACATCGCACGAAGAAACGCGAACAACTACGGACAATCTGATCTCCAGCAGTTTGACGCTGCGGCTTCACCTGCAAAGCTCACACTTCGGTTCCGGTCTGATGCCTGGACTGGGCGGTGCGACTGGATCAGGTGGCGCACTGTTGCTGCGATGTACCGCCACCATCGGCAAGCTGTACGAAAGATACACTGAACTCGAGCTGGGCGTTCCCCAGCGGGATCCAATACCGGCCAGAGGTACGTATTGAACTCGCTCAAGGGCTTCACGTTGGAAGTTGGAACGGTCCCGTGATGATCAACCTTCCTCACGGGTTTTATCGTCCATGGGGATGGCTAATATGGGGTACACCGGACAATTTACAATCAAATTTAATCTTCACATCATACGTCATTTAGATAGATGGGGAAAATTGTTCTTTGATCTGCAGCCGCAATAAATATACTTGTGTTTAATTACTCGAATACCTCAAAGGTGGGAATTGTAAAAGACTATAATATGAAGCTTCAATTGGCAGTGTCTGTAAATTTAGCTTACGAATTTATATGCCTATTAGCTTTCTTCCAGAAAAGAAAAAAAATCTCAAAAAATACAAATCTTGCCATTTTTGTTTTGATTGTTTCGTTAATATTGGTATTAATATTTAAAAAATATATAGTTTTACTCCAACATGTTTATAAAACTGACTACACCACGTAAACCATGTAATAAATAGACCCTTTAAATAGATGTATACACGTGTGTGAGTCAATAAAGGTAATTCTCGATTATGCCATAAACCTTAGGTAGCGAGTACTTTTGTTCAAAAGAAAAAAAATCGCTTGTACTCGATTGTATAAAAATATTTAAAATTTGGAACTGTCTTAAGTTTCGAAAGCCTGTGGATTTTTACACACCAAGTTGATTAGTCTTTTAGTTATCGGAGCATAGACTATCATTTGTTGCTAATGTTGATTTTGAAACACCTGGTAATGTTATCTCTCACATAAAAGATAGAATATCATCAAAGAATTTACTTTATAAATTGATTGTACAATTCACCACTATTTTTAATTTTGTTTTATGCCTTTGAGATTTTGCATAAAAAAAAAAAAATTGCCAATATTTATTGTTCAAATTAATTGTCCCGAAGTCATTAAATGAGTCTCAAATTGCCCTCAAGTGCTTCATCCACGTCTATTGGCAGCGTCATTTAAAACATTTGCTGAGAAACAAATAAAGCAACAAATGAACTGTGTCATAAATAATAAAACCTATCAATTGTGAAATAAAAACAACAGGATTGCCTCGCCAACGCCATTTACCTCGCGAAACTTTTCCCGTTACCTCGTCAACCGACTACGTCACCGCTTCTCGCGCCCGAAGTGAAGAACAACACGTCTTTGCATTCATGTAGCGCTGGAGGGAGAAAACAAAATCCTCAACCCCAACCATGAGACGGCAAATAGAGAAAACTCAATCAGAGAAGCGAACGGGCGCCATCGACGTGCACTATCTCCGTGGCTTTGATTAATGGTCCTGCCACCATTACAAAGCTGTCGCTTCGTTAGAATCTAGCCACCGCAATCCGTCCGCATCCGGGTTGTAAGATTTGGTGCCCAGATATTGGGCCGAGGGAAAGAGATAACGTGTGTGACCGAGATAGAAGAAGATTATAGTAATCTATTGGTTTCCCTAGTGTTTCATCAGTGGCCACCAGTGGAGGGGTAAAATTGGGCTCGAAAGCTAATCAACAGATGTTTTTTTTTGTTTTTGTTTCGCACGCCCTCACAGCAGGCTTTTTCCCTCGCCGGGGTTACTTTTTGTACCAATTTTCCGCTCATCTCGTTTCGCTCCCGAACCGAAGAGATGCCGAAAATGTTGCACTCTGCGAATCCTCAGAGAGGGTCAAAATTGATTTATCATTCCTCCAAGATGTAGCCACTTGCGATGGCAGCGGGGTGTGACCTCTGGTGGGCCTGCTGACCGGAAGGATGATCAAACGGACATTTGGGGCCAATTCGAGTGGATTAGATTAGTTCCGGCTGAACTATGAGCGTGCGTTTGTCGATGTGCGCGAGTTCATGTGGGTGTTTGTGTCTGTTTGTTTGGCTGTAAGATGCATGACTATCGAGAGGGTAAGCTGGCAAAAAGAAAAGAAAGTCGCAACGCAACAACCCAGGCGGAAGCGAACTCAGGCGTAGGCGAATGGCGAAGGAAGAAAAAACACAACCTCATGTTTGAGGGGCTGGAAATGAAATCAAGAAAATCTAACATACCTAAGACACGGCTTCAAGGCAGATGATATGCATTCATGTCCTCGCACTCCCCGAAATAGAAAGGAAAAAGGACGAATTTCGGCACGACTCCGCCTTTAGGTACCGAATCTGTACCGAAATCTTCACGCTGACCCGATTTCCCGGGAACGGGTTTCCCACCATCCGCACACCCAATTTATTCGGCCCGCCACTCGGATTCACGCGGAACTCTCTACGCATTCTCTTAATCAACCGAATAACGCTATTCTGGCAATCTGATTAGGGTGATTTGGCACTTCGTCGAATGTTTGTTGTGGATGGGAGAATTTCTTTTTCACTTCGGTGACTTTCACCAGTTCCGTTGAGCAAGGCCCAATGGAACATTTTTACGCCCGTTTTGGTTTCCATTCTCTTCCATTGGTTCGGTACGGAAAGCATCTGATTGTTCTTTGCGGCTCCTCTCGTCCAATCCCAAATATCGGAAGCAGTCAATTGAATGATACAACCCGTTCGCCTTAAGTACGGGTTCTCTTTGTAGGTTCTTGTCGTCGCGTGTCGTCTCATGTGATGAAAAAATAAATACTTTTTATTGCATGTTTTACTTGCTACTTTAAACACACTTCGTTTGATTCTCTTGATTTTGACATTTTCAGGTCTTTATCGAGCCAATCGTAAGGATTTTCAGAAATGCTAAAATTAACTTACAACCATGATCTGGCACGGTTGGCTGTGCAAGAACCGTGAAGGTTCTGTAGCAGCTAATCTTTCTTGTTGTTTATTGTGTTTTTTTTTCTTTGTCCAAAATGAAACCTTAAATCGAACCCAACAACAAAAGGCGATTAAGAGATCGATAAATGAAGATATATAGGAAAGGCTTAGAAACGAAAAAACAAGCCCTCGCGACCTCAAAGCGTCAAAATTCTTTTCATCTTTTCCTCATCAAAAGAAACGTTTCCATTCGGCTGGATTACTTTGAAAATAAATAAATTGTATTGGTAACTGATAACATTTTGGATGAAAGGGTTTTAAATGATTAATCGTTGTATTATGAGCGGCTCTGGTTAGATTCAACAGCTATGAGATTATTTTATTTCAAAATTCATTAAATTATCACTTTATATGCCGTTGCTAACCTGATTCTTCAATAGAATGCCTCATCTTTAAAATAAGCTACTCAGAGAACGGATAATATCCAAAATACTTTTTTCTTTGTCTCTCCTCATCAAGTCAAATTTTGTATGGATTAAGCAGCGTTCATCATTGTTAAATATACACCTATAAAGAAATATTCTTTTGAAATTGATTCGCCTACGAAGATGCTCGTATCCCGTGCAAACCGGATGTCAGGGCTTTATCATATATTTATATAGTATCTAGTAATAAAAATATAGTATATTTTAAAAATAAAATTCCCAATCGGTCATTATCATTACCAATACAATTTCTTTTTTTCCATTCAAAAAGGGTCAGATATCTAAGTTAGAGGCTACACGTACATTTACTGATTGAAGTATTATGATATGACAAAAAATTCGATTTTAACATAATAGGAACATGACAAATAGGATAAAATAAACACGACAAGCAGAATATTTATAATAATCCAGTTCCAAAACGATCTAAAAGTTTGGCAACGAACATAAATATAAAAAATTACAAAGTTTCATATAAAAAAGGGCGAGAACCATATATCATGCTACCAGCGTGTTTATCAACTGGATCGGTTTTGTCCATCAAAGATCATTTTGTGACCTTAAGTTCCATTTTGGGACCGTTGAAGAAACCTAGATAGTGATCAAGAATAGAAGCTGTCCAAATGAATCCTGAAGAATGAAAGGATGCACGAATTAAATGAATACAGCGGAATAATTTCGAAACTAAGAGTCTTCCAACTAACCATTTGTGTAATTTGTAACACTCACAACAATTGCAGACAATCGACACATTCGGGAAGATCCGTACAACGGTTAAGGAAGAATGCAATTTTGAAGACGGACAACCATAAAACTGGATTGCAGGCTCCGTGACACACTTGTTTGGATACATGTCCATTTATTTATGAACTCACTTTTCGTGGTCTTTACTTTGCACGTCAAGTTAGTGTAAGTGCTTGATACTGGATGTCGCGTAGTTCACGTCGTCGGTTGATTTAATCTAAAACAACGCTGACCGGGTGGAGGATTTGCTGAAGTTATTCAATACCTTTTGTTGGATACATGGCAATGAAAATTAATGAAAGATTAGCATTTTTAAGACGATTGTACAACTACATCAAATAATGATAAATAGATCCAATTAGTTATAAATAATTTATTTGCTATTAAACTGTAATCTAAATCAAATATGGCCACATTCATTCATCACCTGCTAATACCATTGCGTATCTTATTTTCTTCTACTCAAATCATAGTGACATCGTCCAGCGGTGCAAGGATATATCCCAGCCCAGCAGGAGGCTCACTCGGCAGCCGGCATTTGTGGGTGTTCGTGCTGGTTATATTGACGTTGGTGGTACACAACAACCATCCCTTATTAGCCCTGCTCAGTCGACCGCTGGTACCGCTCGATGCGCTCCTTCGAAGATAGTTTGCCTTCCCCAGCCAAGCAGACCGTGATCATCATCACCACCACTATCAGGAATGCTGTTAGTGCTAACGAGAACCCACTTTTAGCAAGCCGTTCCCAACAAAACCAGCGCCGAATAAAGGACATCCCGTGGGGAGGATTTGGGTGCTAGTGTGTTGCGTTCCAGGATTTTTCGTTTCCCCTCCCTTTTCATCCCGAGCAAAGGCGTACACATGCAAGCATAATGTTAATGGTGTCATCTTGTCGATAAATTGCGCGGTTACGAGGAGGAATGGTGGCAGTTTCTTGACTGATGCTGATTCCTGTTCCAACCATCACGCTCTCGGCGCCAGAAAGCCAAAACCCCGATCGTGAGGTTAAGAACGACACTAATGATAATTATGATGATGATGGTGGGTGTTTTGCAGCAACCTCAACACGCGAAGTGTGTGATTCGTTTATCGAACCGTAATGAAAAAGATTCCCGGATAAGAACCGAATTTAAAAGGAGGTTCATTTTCAATTGGATGAATTTTTAATTCAATGGATTACTTAACAGAACGAGCTTAATTCGATAGCTAGATATTGTGTTCCGGTAGCATAAATCAAATCGTCGATCGTTTTACCATTTACGGGTATCGGATTTCGTGCAGCTACTCACACGGATCGAACGTTCAAATAGTAATTTTCTTCATCAAATAATGACGCTCCGCAGCGTACTGGCCGAATCGACGATCGCTAGCCTTTGATGTTTAATCTCCATTTAGTTTAACTTAATGAAAATTGAATTCACTCATCGCACCTAGTTTACCGAAGCACGAGAAAGACATAAAGAAAAGTAAAACTTGAATGTAAATTTTCACTCGATTAAAATACTCGATGCTTTCCTGGGTGTGTGCGAATGTAGAACGGTCGGATAATGAGCTTGTCAATCCGTGAGGTAAAAAATGAGCGCTCCAAAACGGGAAGCAAAAAACGCGCTTGGAAAATTTCATCTATTCGTTTAACATTACTGACCGCGTTTTTTATCTTTATCCTCATCCTTTTTTTTATTTCGCTGTTTTGGGAGGAATTCGCTCCCGTTGTGTGCATTTTTTGCACACCGTGCGTCCAATGCAACATCAAAACGGAAACACCATAACCCCAACACACGTTGAGAGGATGTGCAGGCGCGCATCGTTTCCGATCCTAGCGGACCGGTTTTCCATCACGATGACGCCAATCAGAGGCTTGCTCCATCCAATGACGAAAAGAGATGGGAGGTCAACGAATGCACCCAAATGATTGGTGGGATAGTATGGGAGGGTTGATTTCGCAAGCGCAAATTTAATTGAAAATGAATAAATGAAGTTATGCTGCTATGGTGCACTTTCGTTTGATGTGTTGGGTGGGTGAGTTGTTCTAGGTTGTCTAGGTTTGTCCGCGCTTATCTACTCGATAATATATAGGAACGATCACGCAAACGAAATACGCGAAAACAACTGTGAGTTGACATTTCATGTGCCCCAAAGAGATGATAGAGATATTTTTTCTGTTCATTTGCACTGGTGATGGAACGTTCTTATGATAAACGTTTTCTGCCCCAAGAATCCGTAACGAGTGTATGACAAAATTTTTAACAGAAAGTATGTAGGCATAACCACAAACGTATCGTTTGCATCGATGTATCGTTTTTTTTTTTGCAGAAATAACGGATAATTTATCAATTTTATAATGTGATAAATTCAATTTCATACGCAATTTGTACATTTTTAACTATTCTTATGTACACCTTTCGTTTGTTCTAAAACAAGTGTAATGATTTTTTTTTATCGCATGTTTTATATTTAATGCCATTCGAGTGTTGACGATATCTGTAATCTGTAAATTTGTAAATCTTCAAGCAGATGAACCGATTACAACAAAATGATTTCTCAGAAATTTATTCAAAATACTACAAAGTTGTTTTTTGGCCTTTAACAGGCATGCAGCACCTTGTTGTACCATAATTTTTCGCAAAACCTTTACTACTGAGTTTCTCACATCGGTTTTCTTGTAGTTTTAAACAATAAATACCTCTATCATGTCATTCTTCTTCTTAGTTATTTTAATTACACACAAATTTAAGAGTTTGTCAAAGATTTCTTGAAAATGCATATTGCATATTTGCTATTCTATGCTCGCCGAACATCACCAGTATAAAACTAACTCTTCATCGCAAGCAACTACACAGGACATCCTTGCATGCAAAAACATAATTAAAAATGTTTACGATAATCACAACCTATTAGTTCACTCACCCTCTCTTATGCCCTATTCCGACATCCAAAAAGAAGAGTATGAACTTCGATCGATGTTTCAAATCACAAAAGTGTTTAAGGCTTCAATACAATTGCTAGTATACCGCGAGTAGGGGAAAAACAGTCGACAGATTAATTGGATGGCGAATCCAAACTGTGTTTCCCGCTCTCACCGCAGGGAAATCGTTCCAGCTCATTGATCCCGAAACGGTGACTCTTGCAAATTAAACCTTCTGGCTTTCTGGTTCTGAGTTTACGTACCGAACGTTGTTTATCGCAAAATACGATAAATTGATTAATTCCACTAGTGTGATGCAAAAATAAATCGTCTACGAGACTGACTCGGTCCGCTCGTTTGATTGCACAGTCTGATCGATGACTTTTGTGGATGAGCCGTCGCTGGCACCGGTGTTTATGAACCTAATGATACTACTCAGGCGAATGTGCGCTATAACAAAACAACATGTATGCGTTCAAAGGCGGATTGCCGATAGGCTCGAAGGTTTGATGAATGCTTGGCGCACTGGGAGCGATGTTGAAATAATTAATTTTAAATGTATTTATCAATCCATCCGCACCCGGGCAAATCAGGACCTGTGAATGCGAATTGAACTCGACGATGCGATTAACAATTTCGTACGATTTGTGCATCGATGATTGAAGTGAAAATTGAATTCCGATTACTTTTTCTCTCTACTTGCATATCCATTTGCTAGGTTATTTGCAACGTGAGGAAAGCATGAGGGAAAAATGTCTGCAAAACACCCGTCCATCATCATCAAAAGCTATATATTAAAAAAAAGAACCCACACAACCGCACCCATACCCAAATGAACATAATAATTCAACACTAGATGGTAAAAATGATGTGTAAATAGTTGTTATCGATAAGAGCTTTCCGTTAAGCAAAAAGCAAAGGGTCGTAACAAAAGCGATGAGAAGATAAAACATGTGCCGGAAAAGCGGAAGAATCAAACCAAACGAATTCCGCCTTGCGTAGGCATCATTCGGAACTAAAGATTTCTCTTCAATCCAATGGCTATGCTTATCGTTTTGAACTCATTCCACCCGGCTGATTCTGTTTGCTAGCGCGATTTGAACTGACGGCAGTAGTTTATCTTTTTTGTGGCTACTGTTACGATCGGCATCTAAATTATGAAGAAAAAAAACACTTTAAGAAACCGAATGCTGCATCCATAATATGAAATTTTGAAGGTACAACCCAAACAAAAAAAAATTAAAAAAAAAGAAAAAGTAGTGCAGCTAGATGTATTAAGTTTCTTTTTATACATGATCGAGCCTGACGGCACCTGCAACCTATGGAAATGAGGATCTGCGAGAACATTGACGAGATCGGACGGAAGAAATATTTAAGCAAAAACCTCTAACTCTAAACGTTTTTTCGATGTAACGACCTAAGACGCATGGCGAGCAAATATGGCGATAGAATGTGAAAATAGAGGTGAAAAGTATATGCCGCAGAAAATGAAAGCAAAATCTTACGAAAAAGCATGACAATGATAAAGACCGATTGAACTAGACGCTAATAGTAGTAAAGTATGTGAGGTGAGTCAAATCTCGTAATACAGGTAAGAAAGAGAGTACAGAGCAAAGTTAATTGTGGAAAACAGATAGGCAAACAATACTGCAAGAGATAAGCAACAAACTCTTAACTAATCAAACCAGACGCAGAGATACGATGGAAACAAGAAAATAAAACACATTGCAACTACAACAATTATAAGTCAAAGAGCGTCACGCACCAACGGGAATACTTTAAGTGGCTTTTTTGTAACATGATCGATAGCAGCTGAAATAAAAACCGAAAACAAAACAAAAACACGGAAAACAAGAAAACCAATGTCTAGTGAAGCAATTGTATTAGATGCATACAAAGTGAGCCAATATCGTCCTGTGGTTGAACTGATACCGAAGGGCTACATTTTCTTCTGTTGTAAGTAAACAGACATTACATCATGCAAGAAAGAGATGGAAGAAAAAAGTGGTGAGAACGGAAAAGAAACAAAACAAATAACTCCTTAGTGTCGTTTATGGCGGTTGTGCAGGTGAAAATAGTAAAAGCAGGGTGCATTATGTGAAAAATTGATTTAAATAAATTGAATCCGAACGAATACTAAATTATTGTTTTTTTTTACACAACGAAAATGTTGAGAAAGATCAAACGAACTGGCGTGAGTATGGTATTTAAATGGACATTATATTGTGTGTAATGTATTATCATTAGCATTATGTTTAATTTATTTATTAAACGTTTCAGTTTACTGTTAGTGCGGGAAAAATGTATTGATCACGTTTTAGACCAAATGGTTCTACTGGTACAGCAGCGAGCCCAGCCCCTAAAAGTATGCAATATGCAATACCGTTTCCACCAATTCTACGAATTGTACCGATAAGTACAGCCCAGAACGTTCTTCTGAATAAAATCATATTTCATGCATCATCAAAGTTTTTTAAAAAGTGTGTTATTGATGACCAATAAAGATGCTGCTAGAATACAAAATCGATTTTCTCTCAAATAATAAATAATTTTACGTTACAAAATTAGTAAACGATTGGAAATTATAACTGCTGTTCCTTAATTAAAGTTTTAAACGAACAAGGTATCACAATTGTAATGCATTGTACGATTTTAAGGATGAAATCATAAAATATATGTTTATACGAGCCTAAAAAGCATCGTGGTGAAATCTAATGGCGAAATAAAAATTGCCAATAGTAAGAGCGAAGAACAGATTTAAGAATTTTTATAAATCTGATTTATTTTAATTCTATTGTTCTTTTTCAGTAATTGGTGGGGTTTTGTTGTATTGTAGTATGGAATTTAAACTTAGTTTTTTCGACATCTTTTAACAAAAACTAGTTGATCAATTGAAGGCGAATCTAATCATGATATCTTAGGTTTTAACTGTGAAGCTTTCGATATAAGTATCTAAAAGAGTTAAAAAAATCATAAAAAAGTATGTAACATGATAAATGGGGTTTGACACCATATCAATTCATTTCGTCAATGATCACTGTGCCTCGAAAACACAATGCCTACTTCATGCCGTACGTATTGCATAACCATAGGCGTAAAGGCATTAAAATGTGTTTCATGTGTTTCATATTCATGTGTCGTAGCAAAAGATTCTTGTCACATGCAAAGACTAAATTGAAATTACCATCAATATAGATAATTTTGCAAACATTAACATAGTGAATATAGTGCATATATTTATAAAAAACGACGGAATCAAAACACTACATTTTGTCATTCAAATTTATGACTCAATTGACAATTCAAAACTTCAACAAGCTTTTTTAATGATCCATGACATAAATAAGTACTCTAACAAGAAGGTCAGGTGCCTAATCGGTAAGGGAATTGTTATCTAATGAAAGCATGATTTGAAGCACGTTCGTAGTATTATTTCGTTCCATCTTACTGCCACACGATATGTGCATGCCAATTGCTGGCACCAGTAACATTACACTAGGTTTAACTATTCCTAACGGAATAAATGACATCAAAACTTCATGCTTCATCACAATCATAAAGAATTTGTCTTATTTAACATCTGGCGAGAAAAACATTGCTTAGTGTTTGCTTATTTGTGTTGCATTGCTTTCTGGCACAAAAACTTCACTCAAACGTACCGCAGTTGAAACAAAAGCCCAAGACGCACAGTGTCATAAAAAACGATGCCATTGCCCAGTAGCAACAGTCAGTGCGCTTAAGATACTCCATTAATCATTTGTCATTAATTATGCATAACGGAGTACAACAACGGGTGTGAACCGTTCAACTAGAAACGGCTGGCTATTGTGAGCTCCGAGTCCTGGGTCCCGTGCGGACGAGTCTCTAACGGATGGCAATGATTAGCCCCCAGCGGAGGTTAAGTCCTGGTCGAGGAGTCCTCCTACAAGCTGGTCCGAGGTTCATCTTCATCATGGCTGCACGACATCGACCGACCTGTGACGAAACCAGTTCGGGAACGTCCTTTGCCAGTGCGCTTTCGAAACGTTACGGAAGGATGTCATCCTTCCCAGGCACTATGACGGAAGGACTTCTCGACGGAAGCGGTCTCTTGCTAGGTTTAAAACCCGGCAAACACCCGAACAAAGGGGAGTCGGCAGCGAACGAGATCATTTATCAGCGCCTGGCAGGAGTTTAAGTGAGAGATTATCGCCACGAGACCTGGCTCGCCGTTCTACCATTGTGCCGGAAGTGCTGCCCGGTGAGTTGGTCGGTGAAAAATGGTTTTATAAGGATTCGTCCCGGCGCTCAACGCTCATTTCTCAAACGGTACTTGCGTTTCGCGCTTTGCTCACCGAATTATGCAGTTCGGATACGGATTCTGGTCGGCTTTCGTCAGCTCGATGTGCGAGTATTCAGCATACGGATTCGGAATCGTGGACAATAATCCCCGGCAACACGGTGACATCAGCATGGGAATTTTGGCAGGTTGTTGTAAATTTTCTTACGAATGTGCCGCCAGCGTTTGCGTGTGACAAGCTTCCTGGGGTGCATTGGTCAATGCATAATGCAAACAATGACACGCCAGTGAAGCCAGTGAAGGTTCTGGATGAATAAGTAATATCAATGGTCAAATGTCATGCTTACTCCGGTAGCTTACTCCGCGATTAAAAACTACACTACATTGGAAAAACGTAAATCTAACTTGGGAAACTTTAAAAACAAAGACATTGAAAAAACGAATTCTTGAGGACATTTAAAAGTGACGGTTCATGAAGCACATTTAAGTTTTAATTTGTTTGCTGATTTTGTTTTTAAAGCCTTAAACTGATTTAAAAGGTATAAGACAATTCAAAAGCAATACACTTATGTGTATTTCATTTTTATTTTTGGTAATTTTAATGTATATGTTCACATTGCGATATTCATAGTAACAAATTATAGATTGATTCATGTTATAGTTGAAAAAAAATCGTACACCAACAAATATGAAAAATTTTGAAGAAAAAAAAACCCGAAAAGTATTCCAATGAGCCTAGAACAACAAATAATTGAACACATGTCCCATTAAAATTACAAACAAAACTAGCTAAAAAAAATTATTGATTCTTGCCACTAAATTTTCTCAGTGCATCCTGTGATCGATATAACAGTTATGCAAAAGCAGAGAAAATATGTTTCCTGTAAGTCATTCTACTCTTTTGTCTCTATAATGTAAAGTGGATTCCTGGATTGGTTTTCTAAATGGATTTCAATCAGTAAAAATTCTCTACAAACTGCACATTAACGTACGCCGGTACAAATTACACACACCACGCGTCACCAAATCGCAGAATGCCAGCAGAAAGCGAATCAGTGAGATGTGCACACGATTTTCTAGCTAACGGGTCTGTTTGCGGGTGTGCGTTGCATACATTGCACAACCAACCGGAACACAGTTTATCCTGTTTTCGTGTCGAACTCGTACAAAATTCACTACTCTCGAGTGATTGGATATGTGGCTGTGTGTATGCGTTTATGGGGAAGATATTTTGGTGTTTCGTACGCTGGAGCGGCGAACAAACAGCTCGTTAAATCAATTATAATTAAAAGCTTTACACGAGCGCCGCCTTCGGAAGTCGTGCAATCACAAACAATCATTGCTGTTGCAGGTTGCATAAATACATGGAAGGCTAGGTTTATTCGCATAACTAATTGCACATAGGTTTTCGGTTAACATTTCGTTTACGTTTATCCAAAAATATCTATACGTGCGTTACGTTAAATATTTAAAAGAGTTACAATTTTTTTTTAACCGAGATTTGGCTTCTCAAAAGCAATTCGTGAAAAAATATTTCACGCATACACACATTGCTAAAGCAAACGAATCATACGGGTGCGAAGTGTTTCAATTTAAACGTTTATATTAATATTACAAAGTTATTACTGTATTTTAAATTAAATAAGGGTTTATTTTATTATTTTATGAAAAAATACAAGATTTTTCGATTTTTCGTTTATAACGAAATACACCTAATCTTGTATCACAATCATATCAGAATCATCGGATAGGTTGGAGTGTACAACATTATTAAATATTTACCTTACCTTCTATTGCTACATAAAATTCTTCTGAAAATATTTTTCCGATAATCTCTCTTACATCAAAGTACATGGAGAAACGAATTAGTTCTTCTACTTCTAACTATGCTAAACTCTTTCAAAGATTGTTTTAACAACTTTTTCATAGTTTCATAGTTTTTTCACAAAAGTAGTTTTGTTAGTATTGGTTACCATCGCTTTTATTCCACGATTAAGTTCCACATTCTGGACAAATTTATTCCAATATTTTTAAGTTCTCTTAGCCATTTCATTGCATTTTCAATGTTACCATCGGTGCATAACGAACTAGAAACATTAATTATTGCACAGAGCTCGAGCGCCAAGACTTTCAAAAGCCACAAATCACCGCAACCAGATTGGAGCACCATCTTAACCGTGTTTTACCACAGCGCCATATCTTAATGTCTTACAGCACTAACCGCAGAAGCGTACACAGATACAAATTAATACCACACCACTTTCCTCGGGCACGTTTCTATTGCTTTTCAAATATCAGAAACTGTCGAGTGAAAATTGTATCAACCGATTCACTTCAGCACGCTTCCGACGAGTTCAAAACGAACCCATGAATGTTTAGATGGGAAGTTGGAAACGCGATGTCGTTTCGCCGTAGCACGAACACTTGCGTTCGGTGCCAGTGCCAACACATCTCGGCTTCTCGGCGCTTTTGGTGGACGGCTTTGGTTAGAATAAATATAAATTTAGCACACATTTGACTAAAGA
The DNA here is from genome assembly GCA_000956215.1 of Anopheles farauti No. 4. Lineage (NCBI taxonomy): Eukaryota > Metazoa > Arthropoda > Insecta > Diptera > Culicidae > Anopheles > Anopheles farauti No. 4. The sequence goes on from JXWZ01010726.1 coordinate 17,489, forward strand.
TTATAAATTACTCTTATCCGTCCTAGGAGCGTCCGAACAGTGTGTGGAACTGGTTTTATGTGCGCCCAGTGCTCGGGACTGTCAACAATGTAGTTTCATGTTGCTGCGCCAATCCGACTTCCGTGTGTCGTAAATCAATCGAACGCTGAATAGATTTCAACCACCAAATGTAAACGAACGGTGTAAACTGAACCTCAACAGAGACGTTACGACGACGGCATAAAATGCTTGCACCGATGTACTTCGAGGTGTTATTGCAACGAAGCATTAACTTAATGTCTAAGAATTAACCAGATTATTCAATTATGATCACACCACCTGCTTTCCCTGCCTACTACCGTTTTCTCTCGCCCAACAGGGAAGCCCGTCCGGTCTGGATGGGTAGTGTGGTGGTAAAAGCATAATGCCAGTGTGGTGTGTGAGGTCGACCAGATGGTCAAGTGCGAACGTTGACGCTATTCAATTACCCTCCGGGTGGATTGATGGCTTGTTTGCTTCTGTGTCGATTGGTCGATTGATACGCTTACACCGTACAACTTTACTAATCATAGGCTCGAGCGACCAATCACGACGGATCCCTAAACGAACGGACGTCTCCCACCAGCACGTTATGATCGCAATTCTTTCTTCTAAATCTACCCCTCGCACGCGCTTTTCTTGCCTTTCATGGGCCTACACCGTATGGGTCAACGGCACGGTTGAACAATGTGACCGAAAAGACGACTGTTGGTTGTCGAATTAAATTTAATTCTACACACATACAATTATCGAACGAATGGATCCGCTCAGCCGCCATGTGGCCTTCGCGTGGCTACCACCCCAAATCGAGACGCACCTGTTCCGACGCACCAACCGAACACTATTTCGACGTGTAATGCCATTCAATTGCTCAAATTACTTCGTGTAACACATGCACCTTGGTGATTCCCAAGCGCAAACGAACATTAGGCGCTCATAATATGGTATTAAAATTTTGGAATAATTTTTCGACCAAAACACGGCGAAACGGGCCGCGTAATTGTTTATTATTGTGTATTCAATTAGAACCCGGATTTGTTTTCAAACCTAATGCCGATAATGATACGTTTTGTGGCCGCGCGTCGAGTTGATGCAGACGGAATTGTTTGTTTATTCACTCGATGCGGCACAGGCGGTAAACATGTGCCAAATGTGGCCGTACCATATACAAAGTGTTTCGATGAAATTGATGAGGATCGCTGTAGGACAAATGGAAAGAAAACTTTATGATGAAATTGAAGCTTACAACGATTTGTACTGAATAAAAAACTTGGATAAAGCAAAGTTTTGGACATCAAACGGTATTGGCAATGGTTTGCTATACAACATGAAAGATTATTCATTGTAATAAGAAAACAAAAATGATCGAAGATTATTTAAATGCTGGCTTTGGATTTTTGTGTGTTCAACCCATTTGGCTATTTTTATAAAATTATATGTAAAATTATAATATATTAATTATTTAAAATTTTGTTTTTGATGAAACCGATAGTCCTAGCACACACTTTCAATAAATAGTAATAGTAATTTAAAAAATCTATTACAGCTATCAATCCACAATGGTGTCTCAATTTCGCTCGTTACATAGTGAATGATTGTACTTCAAAAGTGTTCGTCACTTTTTATTCAATGAATAAGCAACGATTCACCCTGCAACATGCAGTTTGCACGAACTTTCCAAAAAAAAGTATTCCTTTCAATACAACAATCTGTTCGTTATCTCCAAACCATCGGGATCAGTTGGCTGAAATTACTTCACAAGCGCTCCGAATCGGTGCATTTGGGCAGGAAATTGGAAATATTGGCACTTCAAACGCGCGTCTATGACATCCCGACGCGGTAAGGATGCTTGCTGGTTAGCTTCTCACGTCGTATTGGAGTTTAACAAGGTGACCCGGATGTCAAGATGTGTTGTGCGCACAGTAACAATGCAAACGAAGGTTCCGAGAAAAATTCACACTCCTTGGTGTGTGGTGCAACTGTGTCATCAGGACACAGTTCAGGGGAAAGATTTGTGTTCGGAATCGGAATAACATTTGTAACGGTGGCTTAGGGAAGTGCGGGTGGGTTTTGTTTTATAATTCAATTCGAACGCTCCAAGCCAAGGACAGCGCTCACGCTGTGGTGCATTCCACGGCGGCACGGTGGAATCAATAATGTTTCCTACAAGAAGTGCTACAGTGAAAAAAAAACAATACTATCAACTGTGTCAACTTTAGTCGTCACTAATATCGTACAAACTTTCGGTTTACACATATTTTTACTTCACATTAAACATTTTTCAATAACTTTTGTTACATTTCTTACACATCTCAAATGTTTGTTTAGGATAACTTCAGTTCAAAGTGCTCCTCTCTTCTGTCAGATATGATTCGTCATCTCTTTCGCACTCGTTCTCTCGTACAGTAGAGAAGACAAACGAGCTCGAGCCGTAGTTTTAGCAACAGGAAATAAGATTTCCTATTGATCTCCTTCGGGATGCACCCCCATGACGCTCCGGGAGACGTGAGCACAACGAGCACTGATTTCTTCTGCATCGCATTATTGGATCGCATTGCAGCGCTGTATGCTCCACGCGCGCTAAGCTCTCCAACTCTCCAACTATTGGTTCCTCGTTTCACATTCCCCTTCGGTTGGCACCATTGCACCATTTTCTATCGAATGTACCAACGTGGCGGGAGGTATTGTTTTCTCATTGCCGGCATTGCCGGTAGGAAGCCGGGGAATCTCCTGCCCCACACCGGAAGTTGCGGTAGTGAACGAGCGTACGCAGCGTACACGCCGGCGAAAGCATAGCACTCGCTGTTCCGTTCCAGTGGGAAACTCGTCGAAGAAGTTAATAAAAATAAGCATAAAATCTTATTGGAAAATTGAACAATAACACGGTGGTTGTTGGTATGAATCGCTCGAAAAAGGGATGCCTCGACGCTAACAGCGGGACCATCGCGGGATTCGGGCCAAACCGGTTCGATCCGGTCCGCGTGCCCGAGCGTGGTGTATGTGTTCCGGATTTCGGTGGTCGATGGTGCAATGGACCGCGATGGGACCGGAACGCCGCGTCGAACGAGGCAAACAGAAACTTCTTTCTCGCGCCGTTCTACTGTGGTTGTGGGAAACTCCCGGGAAACCGGAACCGCCGGTTGTTGAGATCCACAAAATCCGGAGTGCAAAAGGGTTTTTGCGAAATAAAGTAATAATCAAAACAAAAAAAAAAGAAACACGAGCAAAAGGATAGTCGTATCGATCCGGTTGCCCGCCACCGGATGAGCCGAGAATCCGTTGACGAGCGTAACTGTCCGCACGTTGCGAGTGTGTGCCCGTGAGCGTTTGTGTCGAGTTTATGATCGTATCCTTTGCAGCGTATCATAAAGCAATGTTTTATGATCTGCAAAATTGATAACAAATTCAGACCGCCGATTTTCTTCGCCAGCATGAAGCGTAACTGAAGGTTCGGTCGCTTGCAGACACCACGGAGAAAGCAGCGTGTGAGCGGGAGTAAACTCGGAAAACCGACATCCGGCTTCGAGATTCGGAATCGAAATGTTGTGCGAGGCATTTTATTCAGTTACTGATGTGAGGGTGAACGCTAACCCAAATAAGTACAGGATAGGAGAGAATATTAATCACTGAATCAACTAACATAAAAAAGAAAAATGAACAAACATACAGAGCTGTTTGCTCATATAATGAACTGACAAACTGATAACAAATGTGGTCCTAATTTAATTTATCCTCAAATTTACTCAAATTTACTCTGCGTAATCCGAAAAGTTTATGGAGTAGTAAGTTATTAAATTTATACCAAAGATAACAAAAGTTTTAGTACAAGATAAAATATATCATTAAAAAAACACGTTCATATAGAACTGATTCTGGAATTAATATTATAAATGCCAATGCACATCAATATGATAAATTAAACAATAATTAAACATCAATGGAAGAAAAAATTAATAAACTAGAATGTTTTGTTATGTTGTGTTAATAATCCAAAGACTGTTTTTTTTATTAATATTTATTGTTGATAAACATGTACTATTTATAATTCATTTATTTACAACCAGTTTGATCTCATTACAATAAAGAATATTTATTAAAAAAACGTAACCTTTAACAAAAAAATTATAAATCAAACAGTTAAGATAAAATACAAAAATTATACAAAAATATTTTACGAGATGTAAACCCTAAATGAAAAAAGCGTCATAAAGCCAAAATAAGGAAAGTTCTACGGAAAAGGTAACGTCAAAAATGTGTGTATAATTTGATAACATTGAAAGACAACATCAAACCAAACAAGGAAGGAGACAAATAAGTATGTATAAAATAGTTATAAAAATAGAGAAAAAATTTAAATATTGCATGTAAACAAGAAACCATCCATGTTGGCAGTGCTGATTGCAACTTATATGTGTTCTCATAACAATGTTCATAATACTTCAATACACAGCAACACTTTCACGGATAAATTCACCAATATGTAGTGAGGTTTCAAATAAATACACGCTATCCGTAGCAAGTATCCTCTCAGATCCACACGAACAAAGCACGATTCGTAAATCAATTTTCATCATATCAAACTAAAAGTTCCGCTTGCCTCTCGCGGAAGGTGCTTTCATAAAAATCATCAATTAGAAGTGTTATTGAAATAAACGCAACGTCGAAGAAAGATTGGAAATTATCTGCCTCTAAATAGCTCATGCAATCGGTTTGAAGCGTGGCATAGTTCAAATTATAAACTTTTCGGTTCACTGAAGCAGCTGCTTCTGTTGCTGCTGAGGCAAACGCTTCACTGATTTGCAGCATAGCGATAGGGAATCGGGAGCGGGAGAGTGCACTGCAACGAAACCGAAAATTTCGAACCAGCATTCAATTTGTTAGCCTAGCCCTAAACTTTTCCCCCCCGCTTACCCCACAGTAAGCCCACCCTTAATTCAATATAACGCCAGTCGGTTCGTTTGAGTTTGAGCTGCAACATTTCATCTCACGTGGTGGTTTGCCGATGGAGGGTCACGGGGAGAAGCGATTGCATTCATTCATTGGATGATGGGCGCCAAAAATGCTTACGTTAAAATGTTTGATATTGATGCACCCCAACCCTTGCTCGAACGGCTTGAAAAGACTCCATCTTGGCCGTTGATTCGAAGAAAGTTTCAAAAGCGTTGCCCTTTTCTTTATTCGCTTTCCGCTGCATTTGCTGCTGCTCCTGCAGTCCAAGGCGGGTCAAATCTTTTGAAAGTTGCTCTTTTCCTTGGGTTTTTCCACGCCGGCGGCCATTTTCGATAACCCGCTTTACCGAAACCTTTCAGGGTTCGATTTCTGCTTCCGCCGTCGCCGCTAAGCGATGGTAAACAGGTTTCTATTGGAAGAACCGACGGTTTGCACACGGTGGTGCATACCGAAACGAGTGCTCACCAAATAACAAACTATCGTTCTGAATATTTTTGGGAATGTTACAAGGGTTAGAAGAAAATAATGACGATAGTTAGGCGTTCAAAATGCTTATACTAAATACGTTCTCCATATCGATCGCTCCGGCAAAAGCGGTTTACGGTCCAACGGATGACTTTAAAGAGGTTCTCGCTCCGGTGCTTCATGGAAACAGTAATTCAGGACTACGTCTAAACATTTTTCAATCTCAATTCCAATGACTGGTTGGTTTCATTGAAGTTTTTTTTTTCTATATCCACTTAGCCGCATTTTTTTATCCACGTCCTAACTTCCCGCATTCTGCACTCACGAAGGAATCCGATCCGATTGTCCATTTTCCGAATGAACCTTAGTCGTCACGCTTCCGGTTCCAAGGACACCACGTGGCTCGTGGCGTACAGGGACGGGACTCGTTCGTTGATTAGCGACGTGACAGCCGTACGTCACGTCGGTATTGGAATTTTGCACCACAATTGTCATTCGCTGCAGCGTTCGTTCGTTAGGACGCGCACGGATAAGATCGAACCCGGATGGCATGGGTGACCATTTCTTTTAAGCCAACCGCTTCCATTGATTTGATTACCACCTTTGGTACGCTGGGGAGTAGGTATTATTTTATTACTTCAATCGCGGCCCGTGGCTCCTCGACATTCGAGACGGATTTTCTCTTTCTCCGCCTCTTTTAGCCAATCCTCACGTACTGTGCCTCGTGGATGTAGGGGCACAAGCTGGACGGATATCCGGCTGGCAGGATATCCTACAACCATGAACCAACACGAAAAGAATCTATTCTCTTGTGGAGGAAACAAATATAAAATAAAATAAAATAAACCCCAACCAGGCTACATCGATGAAAGATCAGGTTGGCTTGCTTTGCTTGGATGAAAAGAAGCTTCGGATTGGAGAAAATTTCATCCGTCAGCGGAAATAAATGGCAAAATTTTATTACCATCCCAACTCTCTTTCCCTCGCAGCATGTAAGCGGCACATGCCACGAGCAATACTTCCGAACGAAAAACGACACACAACAAAAAGACACAAAAAACACAACGAAGAAAACCTCTCCACAAATGATATAGATTCGAAGTATAAGGTAAGTATCGTGCCCATGGTTGCATTTCTTGCATTTGGGGTTTCTTCGAGTATCTATTTCGTCGGATTTACCTCATCCGTAACAAGCAAAAAAAAAAACATGGCATTGCGAGAGCATTACGTGTACGCATTCCATCTGTTGATTAGTTGTATAATGTTAATCATCGAAATTAAGGCACTATTAATCGATTTTATTCCGGAATATTTTAAAGAGTAAAATCTTTTATAACTGTCGTAAATTGTAAATATTGACTGTACTTGCTTGTTTGTATATGTACTTGTGTGTCTAATTAAATACGAAAGCCTCAACCAAATACAGTCCCAACAATAATTTGTAAAATGATTTCGAAAACTGTGGGCAAACCAATTAGAATTTTAATTACACCTAAACCATTGATCAGTTTTTTAATCGACTTTCATAATTTTATTGGCACCAAAACTGATTGACGATGACATATTCATCTAGCTGTTTTCATTTTATCCTTTTACAAAAATTTGCATGGTACTTATAATAGGATTTCCAATGTATATTGATATGTTGTGGTTTTATTTATTTATTTATTTATTTATATTTATTTATTTATTTTATTTAGATGTTTCCTCATGCGTTGTTAAGTTATATATATATTGTGCTGATTATTTTATTTTGAATTTTTATATGGTAATTTTATATGGTAATGTTTACATGAACCACATCTGTCGGATCCATCTCCACGTTAATCGTTACTGTCCTAGGATGGCCGTCAAATGACTTCTCCCTGAATCAGCGCTGTATTCACCGCAAAAGAGATGTCTAGGGACTGAACGTTTTCAGCCTTAGTGTATCCTTTGTAAATTTTTTGGTTTTGGTATTCTGAAAAATGATCTGATTCAGAAAATGGAAATTAAAATTATTCTTAGCAGATCTTCTAATTTTGTCGTATTATTTAGACAAGACAACTAGTTTAATTACATACAAAGATGCAATTAAAATTAACCAATACATTTCATAAATAATAATAACAATGAAGAAATCAGTATCAAATAAAAACCAACGAATAACAAATCCTGTGTACCCATTATGTTGTGCTGCATCATCCACTCTGGTCTTTCATCAACAACTTAGCAATAAAATGCGTTACTATTATTTTTTATATGTCACGGGTTGTGAGCTTGAAAATTCGAAGCAACAAAATACTGATGATGATGATTATATCAAACCCCAATAAAGCTCGCTTCGTGCTATCCATCACAACCCTTCGATTGTACAATGCTTACAAAAGCTAATGCAATTAACCAAAGGACTTGTTTGGTTCATGCTGATTTCCATCTGATTAACGTGTAGTAAAACGAAACTAGACGGCGTCGGTTTCGTTTCGTATGCGCAGAACTGCCCTGGGGAGAGGAAGTAAAAATAACCCACAGAGCTCGTTAGTCAATCGTGTGCAGCAAGTTTTATTGGTAAGCTGTTACACAGTTTCAATTCTGCTGGGTCCTATCCTTTGTTGCAACACAGTAAACATTCAACCATTCGGTTTACCTACTTCGGTCTGGTAGATTTGTGAGCTTCTTTCCTGTTCTCACTGATTCATGTCTTGATTGCAATGGAGTAAATAAGTGCGTTTGAAACTAAGCATGTTCAACACATTCTATCGTCATTCTTCAAAGCGGATTGATTTTATTGACAGTGTGGCATTTAATGTTGGCCGTTTCAAAGGATCTTTGCGAAACGTTTTTGATTCGACAAAAACGGTCACCGATACAGATGGTCAAAGAGATTTATATTATACCTGTTTTATTTGACCCCATTCATCTTTCAACTTAAATGTGTCAATAGCAATTAGCACAATATACTCATTAGTTAGTATTAGTGAAATCAATGGTTACTTTCGTAACAAAATGTATAAAATAAATCAATCTTACCTGAATTAAAACCATATTTTAGTAAACCAGAAGAAATCCTATACGATCAACACGCAAATATTTTATCGTAATGGGTATGTAGCACATTTTGAAACTAAATACCATAGTGCAATGTTGTGCAAATGACACATGTAAAGAGTTATTTTCACACACATTGTAATGAGATTCTATATCTAAATCGTTCCGATCGGCCTAAAAGAAAAGTGCGTGACCGGCATAGGGAACGTGATCTTTTTTACTCTTTGGCGTGTAGGACATGGCGTGTTAAATAGGAGACGCTAGGGTGTGTTGGAGAACAATGAAACAAATATGATCATATTAAAACACTATTCAGTATTGCTCTCTGTTATGTGAAAAGAGTTTAGATTGGTTGCATTATTTCATCATACTTTGATAAAATAATGTTAATGTTTTTTAACACATTGATCTATACGGAAATCTATTTATAAATGATAAAAATTGTAAAATTTTATTTATGTGTTCAATATATGAGTCTTAACACCTTTGCCCTTTCGTTTGCATTATTGTCTTAGATGACATCTAAGATCTAGAAAAATCCGTTCAAACAAATAAGCACATTCCTGTCCTGTGCGGCATTCTTCAAATGTTACATCGCACAAAAAGAAAAAAAAACCTAAAAACGAGCACACAGTGCGATAAAAGTGTCACAACACTGCATACTTCAAAGTGTCACAGAAAGTGGCTGGAAAGTGTAAGTAAAGCGCCAAGTAATGCAAACCCCACTAAAGGAGAACAGTGGAACACTGAACCGAAAGCAAGATCTAGTGAAATATGGCAGATAAATGCGCATTCCCGATGAGCATACGAGCCCGATGTGTCTGACATTTCTGGCACACGGGGTGCGTTCATGTGTCGCTTGGAGTTGCAACCTCCTGCTCACACACGTCTTCGTTGTTGCTGTCGCTTGCTGTTGCCGTCTACGGATTGTCCTACCCCGGTGGTGGCAGAAGACCCAAGCAGCTGTCAAGTTAATTGGTTGTCGTACAGTACTGCCTCGGACGACATACAAATGAGCCCGATTAGGGGATCCATTTTAGTGGTCGACAGAGCATCACGACGCCGTATGGGTATGAGCCGTTTTTTTTTTTTGGGTTCTTCTGCCCTCCTTTTTACGCTAACGCTAATGTGAGAAGCTTGGTCAAGATACGCCTCAAGAACCCACCGCGGGAACCGAGATTCAAGTTCGCTTCAAACAACGACATCCCGGTGTCATCGACTTCGGACGGACGTTTTCGAAGCTGTTTAGCTATTCCGACCTCGTCCAGCAAATTATGATCCCAACCAGTCCAACCTGCGCTTCGGACAGAGGTTCCGCCGTGCATCATTTACCAGATCTAAGCCAATGTGATATGATATTTTTGGCAGATTGCTAGCGAAAGCGAGCGAAAGTTAACTCTTTTGGCGCTAGTGTCGATGTAACCGTGGGAAAGATAAACTACCTAATCGATTAGATCGAAACATACAGCCACACAAGCATGGGCAACGAGTTTAAGGGAATTCGATTTTATCGCGATGGTTTTTGAGAAAATTAAATTCATTTGTTGTGATTTTGGTTATTAATATATGTAGTTTTACTGCTAAAATTACAATGGTAAGGACAAATAGTTTTTTTTTATCATTCAAAAGCAGACGCTCCTGGATTTTTGTGCCAGTTTTACTGCGTAAAGATCGTTATTCTTTCGTACCACTCGAATACCTTCGATGATTTTGATTGGAAATAAGGGACTGGAAATAATAGTTATACCTATTAATCGGTTGTACATGTATGAAACAAAGAGTTAGTAAATTCTAAATTTGTAAAATTTTATTTCTATTACAAATATGTTTTTAATATGCCTTTCGAAGTTCCATTTCAAAGGATCATTGTTTTAAATTGGTTGTATTGACGCAATAAAATCTGTAGCCCTTGCAGCAATAAAATTAAATTTGATGTTAATAAAAGAACTTTGAAACGAACTTACTTCCGTTTTCAAAGAAATCACGACGATTTGGTATTCAATTTTGCAACCAATTCCTACAACATCCTACTGTTTACTCTGTTATTAATTGCTAAGACTTGTTTTGTTAAATAACTCCTGAACGAATTCAAACATACTTAAATACTATATCAGGCTGTATGTGGAATACTTCAATTATTTTGTTGATAAATGGAACCCAACCAATTTTCGATAAATTTGTGGTTTCGATTCTGTCTCACAGTATGGTCTCACAGATCGTGCATTCTTGGAAAAAGTAAATTAAATGTTAACACGGTATGGAAATAATCCTTTCGCTCGCTGGGAACGCTCGTCATCGACCACGGATCCTTTCGAGATGACCCACAGGTGAGGAACAGAATGATGCAAGCTTAGTCCTCTGAAGCTTCATTTCATTGGATTACAAACACGCCGGACATTCCAATCGCGCCGCGATGGCCGTCTCGAAATCTTATCAAAATAACACCATCCTTCTGTTTGACTACAATTTCCGATTGCCACGGCAGCTCCGCGCATGGTGGCAATCAATCGAAATTCAATTACAATAAACATTCGCTTTCGATCAAAATCGTCCCGGTTAAGATGGAGAAACACCCCAGCACACTGTGCAAGCAGCCGGCGGGGTAAACTTTCCCAGACGAATGTTTAAGGTATTAACTAAACAAAAACCCCATACAGCGTTGCACACAAACGAAGCCGTTCCGAGCACGTCAACAAGCGGAAAAGCTAAACACGCAACGAAAATCGTACGAAGGAGCGATGCTTTCACCGGTGGCAAAAGTGACAAACGGCGTTTTCGAAATAATGCGAACACAAAATAAGACTTCAATCGTATGGGTCAACGCGCTCTAGACGCCAGAAGGGGAACTGTTTTTCTAGTCTCCAGCAGGCACGTTTCTAATCTTCCTCAGGCTCACCATCTTCCCATCCTCCGTGGGAATAGCCGACACAATTCGTCATCCTGGCTCCGGCATCGCAGTAGCCCATGGTGACTGTTTTTCGTGACCGTTTTGGATGGAAAATCGCTCAAAACAGGCGGATCCTTTCGAATCGACCGCGTAAACACGTCACGTACGCCATAATTTAATAGACGCATGCGAAGCGCACAAATATATTTAAGCAAAAAAACAGCTTCATTCCGAGCGCGACTCCGGGTCCGAATGTCGGTGTGATCGATAATACCCCACACACCGCGATGCCGGGACATCCTTTTGGTGCTGGTCTGCCTGGCCTTGGGTTTTGCGAAAGCAAGTCTGCGGTGAAAATGGTGCAAAATTGTAGCCAGCAAATAAAACGAAACACAACAAATCGTCAACGTCCCATTTAGGTCGGGTTTCTGGTGGGTTGGAAGCTGTAACATCGGGACATTTTTTTAGTTTTTTTTTTTACATTGACACCCTGACACCATCAATCGCTTCTAGGAGCAGCAGTTCCACCCACCCTTACCGTTTCGATATGACCCGAAGCAAAATAACAACGACTCATTCACTCATTTATCATTCACCGAGAATTGCTTCCGTTGATGCCACACCGAAATCGATTGCAACCCAATTCTGCCCAACCTGACCAGTACGGGTTCGGCTTAAAAGTTGCCAGCAAAAATATCACCCCTTCCTCCCCCCTTCCCTATCACTCCATTACGCCCAATAGCACCGTGGTGTGCCTGTGATTAATATTTCGGCTCAAAATTGGTTGCAATTCCGTGTGCCAGCTGCCCCCGAGCGTCCACAATCGTGGCAGCTGTCACTCCGGTATGAGGAAAGCGCCGGCCAAACGCAAATGAGGTGTGAATAAAATGTCACCCCGTTTTTTTTGGTGCATCCTGCAGGGTTTCCATGAGGTGGCATCGGTGATTTCCCTGATGTGCTTTTTATGGCCGATAGGGGAAGGCACAGCGTCACATAGAGCATTAAATAAAATTTTCCACCACCACCACCATCCGTGCGGTTGTCTGCATGCAGAGGAGCGTGTGTGAGTGTATGTGCCGGTAGCGATTCAAAAGCGAACGAAAAGAGGCACACGTAAACAGATTATTGGTCGCCTGTCAACGGAATAAACAAATTGATAAACATCGATATTTTCCGACCAATCTGAGTGTGTGTGTGTGTGTCCTGTTTTAAGGATCACACCATGCGTCTACTCCAACCTCCTGGTCAAGCGCGTGTGATATTCATCCATTATGTTCTATATTTTTTTCATCACTTGGTTAGGTTGGTCTATAATTATTGATTGTCCAAAAGTTCTTTCTTAAATAAAAATTACTCGTTAATATCACGTATTTGTACATTCTCATCTTGTTAGTTTTCATTATATTTAAAGGTTAAACTATGTTTTACAAGTGTATACTATCGTCATGTGACTGGATTCATTAATTATTTCATTATTGAACTTAATAAACAACCCACCAAATGGCATTTCTTTCTTCCTTTATACATTTTCAATTTATTTGTGTGCGATGTTCTTGAGTGTTTGTTTGAACTATTTTGCTGTTCAAAAGGAGACACACGCACAATATAAATAAATAGTTTTAGTTTTAGGAATAATATGAATAATCATAGTACAGTATGCTAGCAGCTTTATAGAAACACAATTTACAAAACATAGGGATAGTGGTGTTATGATATAATTTGTAAACCCATTCAATCCAGCATTTTCCGTACAACCTATTCCATTTCTCACCATGCCCTTCTCATTTACCATCATGCCTACAATATGCGGTATTATATTGTTAGAGAGGAAGCAAAAACGCCGCTAGTCTGTTGTTGCGTCGAATCGAGCATTATTGGCGTGAGAAAATTGACCGGTTTCGGTGTTATATTTTCATGAATGAAGAATATCAACAAGCATCACCTCGCAATTGCTCTGGTGAGCCATCGCTACGCACAGAAGAAACCTAAAATATACAGCAACAACGGAATCATGAAAATTCCACAAACAACTCAACCACATGCACTCATCATGCTAAAGCGACAGCTGATGAACCCAGAGATGATTGTGAAACGTGGAGAAATAATGAAAGAATTTAAACTTTCGCACCCATTTTCGTTACAGTTTGGCACGCATTCAAGTGAACAGATTAATTAAGCTACTGTACATGGAGTGTGGTTCGAGCAACTGGTCGATCGTGGCTAGTGTTTATTTATCTTTAAACAATCGTTTGAAAGTGGGAGTAGTTATGCGCGGTTTGTATTTTTTAAAGACAATAAACAAATCAAAATACTGTGAAAAATTAAAAATAACATACTTCATGCACTATTTAATTTTATTTATTTAAATTGTTAATTATATTTATCAATACAAAACGTGTATAAGTACTCTCAAAAGTTTAAATAACATCAACGAAACAACAACAGCATGAACAATTTTGATATCAGCTGTGCTACAGTGGAATAAATCAGTTTGAATAACAAATTACATTCATTTTCATTTAAAGTCATATTTATGAGAACTTTAATGCTTCTTTCCTATACCTTTGAATAATTTATGTTTTCATAATTACAGGGAACATTCTATCTTTTTCTTGTTAATAATCTACATAGGTCAAATAAACATCACATTATGTAATAAAACATTTAAAAAAAACATTTTTGATGTTGTATCGATGACCACTATCGTTTGAAAATCGTTATGACTCAAAAAAAACCCTGCTGTGGCTTCACTAATTGTGCTAATTAAGATGTTTAATGTTATGCCGAAACCTGTTTCTCATGTGTTCTGATTCTGATTTGATATCGGCTCATCGTGTGAAACTAAATATATGGTTGAGGTAAACATGTGCACAAA